>ML108523.1:0-30998 GCA_003697995.1 Taxidea taxus jeffersonii | reverse complement strand
AGCAAGGAGCCCGATGTGGGACTCGATCCCAGGACGCTGGGATCATGGCCTGAGCCGAAGGCAGCCGCTTAACCAACTGAGCCACCCAGGCGTCCCGATCAATTAATTCTTGACAAAGCAAGAAAGAATATCCAATGGCAAAGAGACAGTATCTTCAACAAATGATGTTGGGAAAACTGGACAGCAACATGCAGAAGAATGAAACTGGACCACTTTCTTACACCACACATAAAAATAAACTCAAAATGACTTAAGTAGTTAAATGTGAGACAAGAAACCATAAAATTCCTAGAAGAGATAGTAACTTCTCTGATTGGTCATAGCAACTTCTTACTAGATGTCTTCTGAGGCAAGGGAAACAAAAGCAAAAACAAACTATTGGGACTACATCAAGATAAAAAGCTTCTGCACAGCAAAAGAAATAACCAAGAAAACTAAAAGGCAACCAACAGAATGGCAGAAGACATTTGCAAGTGACTTATCTGATAAAGGGTTTGTGTCCAAATGTATAAAGAACTTCCAAAACTCAAAAACCCAAAACAAATAATCCAGTTAAAAAACGGGCAGAAGACATGAACAGACATTTTTTTCAAAGAAGACATACAAACAGCCAACAGATAGATGAAAAGATGTGGGAGGGAAATGCAAATTAAAACTACAGAGGGATATCACCTTACACCTGTCAGAATGGCTAAAATCAAAAACACAAGAAACAACAGGTGTTGGTGAGAATGTGGAGAAAAAGGAACCCTCGTGCACTTGGTAGGAATGCAAACTGGTGCAGCCACTGTGGAAACAAGTATGGAAGTTCCTTCAAAATTTAAAAATAGAACTACCCTATGAACTAGCAATTTCACTGCTGGGTATTTTGAATACAAAAGGACTAATTAAAAGGGATTTACACATCTCTATATTTACAGCAGCATTATTCACCATAGCCAAGAAATGGAAGCAGCCCAAGTGTCCATCAGTTGATGAATGGATAAGGAAAATGTGGTCTACATATATGATGGAATATTACTCAACCACGAAAAGGAATTAAATCTTGCCATTTGCAACAACATGGATGGAGCTAGAGAGTATTATGTTAAGTGAAATAAGTCTGCCAGAGAAAGACTGATTTCAATCATGTTTGGGGTTTAGGAAACAAAACAAATGAGTAAAGAGAAAAGAAAGAGAGAGAAAAAACAAGAAACAGACTCTTAACTATAGACAACACACTGATGGTGACCAGAAGGAAGGCAGACAGGAGGATGGGGGAAATAGGTGATGGGGATGAAAGAGTGCTCTTGTCAAAAGGAGCATCAGATGTTGTACGTGAATCACTATATCACACAACTGAAACTAATATAATACTGCATGTTAACTAAAGGGAATTAAAATAAAAACTTAGAAAAAAAAAGATGAAGAAGAAGAAAAGAAAAGGCCCCAACAGCTCATCTTATAGAGAATTGTACCATCGGAAACCTAACTCATGTCCTCAAAGAATCTTCACAGTTTTTAGTCCACATACTTAAATATTAGCAGAAAAAGTAGAAGTTAGAGCCCCAAATAAACAGAAGGAAAGCAACTTGCAGGAAACAGAAATCACACAGGGGAGAAGAAAACATGCAAAGAAGAAATCAGATTGGTGTCCAGTTTCTCACCAGCAACAATGGAAGATAGTAGGCAATGGAGAAATTACTTCAAAATTCTAAAGAAAAACTATATCCAACTGAGAATTTAACCCCAGTCAACTATCCATCAAGGGAAAGGATAAATAAAGATATTTTCAGGTATGCTTGGCTTCAAATAATTCACCTCTCATTAGTTCAGCCCCAGATGATGTGCTCCACAAAAAACAGGGGGTTACCCCTGAAGAAGGACATGAGATCCAAGAAACCACACTTCCAAAGGGATGCCAAGATAATTGTGAATGGATGTGGCAAAGTAATGTCTGGGTACCTTGGAATAAAGAGCCATTGGTCTACACTGGAGTAGGTCAGCAGCCATGAGAGACGCCTTCTGAAAAGCACAAACCACTGGCTTGATATGCCTGAATATCTTGAAAAGAGTTGAGAATGAGAAAAATGTAGAGTTGAATAACTCTTCCATATTAGAAAAGCAAGCTAGCAAACAAAAAGATGTCAATTCTTACCGACAGGGAAAAAAATTAAATTTTGTACAGAAAATGAAAAGTAGTCACAGTTTATTACATAACTCAACTCTGAATAGCATTTCCACCTCACTAATGTAAAAAATGAATATTGAGCTAGATATTATTAAGGCACCACTCTATTGGGACATGGAGGAGAGAAGAGTAAAAGGAAATAAGCTTTTCTACTATAGTAAGAAGTTAATATAATGCTTAAAGGTGAAAAATCAAGGAGTAATGCAAACACGTTATTTAAAAATATGTAAGTAAATGTGAAATGAATCGGCAAAAAGGTGGAGATGTTGGCTTCTGAGGGAGGAGACATGGGGGTAAGCACAGAACTACTCTGGGGCATTGTAAAGTCATCAGTCACCTTACAGTAGGACATGTATAACTTAAAAGATTAAAATGCAGATGGGGGGGCACCTGGGTGGCTCAGTGGGTTAAGCCTATGCCTTTGGCTTGGGTCATGATCTCAGGGTCCTGGGATCTAGCCCCGCATCGGGCTCTCTGCTCTTCAGGGAGCCTGCTTCTCCTTCTTCCTCTGCCTGCCTCTCTGACTACTTGTGATCTCCCTCTCTCTCTGTCAAATAAATAAATAAAAATTTTAAAATAAATAAATAAATAAAATGCAGATGGGGTCCCTGGGTAGCTCAGTCAGTTAAGTATCAGACTTTTGATTTCAGTTCAGGTCTCAATCTCAGGGTTGTGAGATCAAGCTCCACACACCATGCTCAGTGTGGAGTCTGCTTGAGATTCTCTCTCTCTCTCCTGCCCCCATCTCTGTCCCTATCCCCTGCTTGTGCATACATGCTCTCTCTCCCTCTGTAAAAAAAAAATTAAATTAAAAAATAAAATAAAACATAGATCAATGTTTCTGCGTGGTATAACATGTTCATCCTCCCTCTCTCTCCTCTTCTCCCCTTCCCTCCCCTCTCTTCTCTCTCTGTTTCTTCTCTCATTATAAACCTTATGCCAACCCCTCTGGCCAATCAGCTGGAAGGAGGGTTGGTTTTAAAGAACAAGTTGAGGGCGCCTGGGTGGCTCAGTGGGTTAAGCCGCTGCCTTCGGCTCAGGTCATGATCTCAGGGTCCTGAGATCGAGTCCTGCATCGGGCTCTCTGCTCAGCAGAGAGCCTGCTTCCCTCTCTCTCTCTCTCTGACTGCCTCTGCCTACTTGTGATCTCTCTCTGTCAAATAAATAAATAAAATCTTTAAAAAAAATAAAGAACAAGTTGACTTACTCTGGTAAATGAGCAGAACTCAATTAGACAATAAAGAAAATCATTTCCTTTCCAGCACTCTGTATAAATGGGCCCCAAACTTGCAGGAAATGGAAATTCTAGTCTTAGCATACGACAACCTCTTAATGATTTTTCTTTCACCCATTTATAGCTGTCCTTAGTTCTTTCCACTGATCTTCTCTATAACAGCCCTGCATCATCACATAGGTTGAGTTCTGAAACTTCTTCCACACTTCATTCCATTTGTATTTTTTCTTACTTTGTTCTTTCCCTCTAGCAAATGCCTGTGTTAATATTTGACCCATGCAAGGGGTGTTGGGCCAAAGATAGTCCTCAGTCAAACTGTGCCTGAGACAGATGGTGAGGTGCTCTCAAGGACTCAGGTTACATTTCCAAGGCGTTCTCACGTAACAGCTGTGTGCCTTTGATCAAAACACTGAGACACACAAACCCTCACGTCCACATACTTAAAAACCAGCCAGGACCCTGTTCTCTTGGATCGAGGATGGAGCATGCCAACTGTTCCATAGGACTCCATATGCAGTAAACACCCACACTACAGAAGATCGCGCAGAGATAGAGGACGACGTGGGTCAGACAGAGGATGAGGAGGGGAGGGACTCCCAGATGGGGGGGGTTGTTTCCCTTTGTGTTTACTCCCCACCTCCACACCTGCAGCAGTGCTCGGCACATAGTAGAACTTCAACAAATATTTGTTGAGTAAACTCCTGAATAAATATGTTGCAGCTCTGTCTGACACACTCTTGACTTTTCTCAGATTAACACATTCCTGCTTATCCTTCAAGATTCAGTTTACCTCCCTCTCCTACAGCTTTCTTTGACCCGCTCGACTCCTTCCTCTCTATCTGCGTTTTTAACACACTTCTGTAGCTTGTTGGTGCATCACAACCTTGCAGTTACTTGCACTTCTGTCCTCCCTACAAGACTTTTAGTTCTGGGGCGCCTGGGTGGCTCAGGTGGTTAGGCATCTGCCTTCGGCTTAGGTCATGATCCCAGGGTCCTGGGATCGAGCCCCACATCGGGCTCCCAGCTCAGCAGGGAGTCCACTTCTCTCTCTCTCACACCACTGTCTGCCTTGCTTATGCTCTCTCACTCTCTCTGTCAAATAAATAAATAAAATCTTAAAAAAAAAAGAAGAAGAAGAAGACTTTTAGTTCCTTGAGAGAACTAAGGCTTTGCCTTATTTATTCCTATATCCATGCTGCTGGCATAGTGCCTGTATATTCATTCATTCATTCATTCATCCATTTGATAGGATTTCAGTATTTGTTATGTTTCAGGCACTATAATGGGTTCTGGGGATACAGCAATGAACAAGGTATGGCCTCCCATGCCACCAGGCTTATATTCTCTTTGGGGTTGCAGACAATTAAAGGAAGTGTGGCCCATGCAATGATAAGGGTTGTGAGCACACTATGGGATCCCATAGGAAGAGCATCGCACACAGAATCTGAAGGATAAGGAAAAGCCTCCAAGGGGACGCTGCCCAGACGAACAAAGAACATCTGAAGAAGGAAGAGAAGTTAGCCAGGAAGCGTGGGACTGAGTGTTCCCGGAAGTATAGCAAGTGTGGGGAATGGACGAAAGGAGAGAGAAAGAAGACGAATGGAAGGAGGGACAGGAGGAGGAAGGGAAGAATGGAAGAAGCGATGGAAGGAGGAAGGAAGAGATGCTAGATGATCTCACTGGCCTCATAAGACTTCTTGTTCCAGAAGGTGGCCTTACCAAGAGGCCTAAATCTCCAGAGGCCGCCTGCTACCCCTTTGATCCGAGTGGTCTGCTTTCACCCCAGTCACAGAATCATAGGCTACTGCTGAGCCACAGAGGGAAAACCTACTTCTGTAACTCTTGTTCTCCAGAGATAAAACAGAAGCCCACAGAAGAAAGAAATGACAGCACGTTGCTTTTATCTCTCATGTCACAAAGCATTCTCACCCCTATCCAGCCCTGTGAGGCAGGGCTGTTTTCCTTCACATATCAGGAAACTGAGGCTCGAGTGGAGTTAGCGGTAGCGCTGGAAGCCAGGTCTTCAGGAGTCACGTTCACTGCTCATTCTGCCACACCTCAGCTCCTCTATCAAAGTCACAGCATTAGGAACAGAGCCAGCAGGGGACTGGACTCCTCATCCAAAGCTCCTTCCAGAAGGCAAGAGCGTCCTGACACCTGATATGGACTGACCGCTGCTAATTATCACAAGATGTCCCATTACAAGAATACTTGTGCCGAACAACTTGCTCACCAGCAGCCAGAAGGACACTGAAATGATTGGGATTTACTTGGTCTTGCCTTGATTTGGTGTTAAGGTTGTAGGTCAGCCTCCTTACAAATGAAAAGACTTAATTTTCACTACATAAAACAAAATTTTTGTAAAAGCAAGACTCTATAAACAAAATTAAAACACAAGCCAAAGACTGAGGAAAAAATATACTGCACATCCAAGCAAAGAAATAATATCAAGAGTTCAGGATATTCCTGCAAGTCCAGAAGAAAAAGGCATAACCGAACAGAAACATGGGCAAAGGATATCAGTAGACAATTCACAACAAACAGAAAAATTTAATGGTCAATTAATGCATGAAAAATGATCACTGTCAATTAAAAATGCACAATAAAACATGAAGATAACAAGTCTCCCACCTCAATCAGATTTATAAAAATTTTAAAGTCTAACCATAAGAATTGTGGATGAAGATAGAACAACCAAGAATCCCATCCCACCCTGGCAAGGAATAAGACAATGTATAGTAAAGCTGAAAATGCTCAATGACCCAGCAATTAATTCCACATCTAGATACATAATCAGAGATAGGTGATAGACAGATGGATAGATAAATAGACAGATAATTCAAGAAATTCACACACACACACACACCCCGAGGTGGTTCCCTGAAGTATTGTTTATCATCAAAGTTTTTAGAAAGCAAATTTCAGAATGCTATATACTGTGTTACCAGTTCTATAAATTGAATCATTACATACGAGCAGTAAAAACACAATTATATAATACATACATGAGCAAAAGTATAAATGCATGGACTGAACATATACCAAAGTTGTGATAATGGTTTCCTCTGGGAAAGGACAGGAATGGGATTAAGAAGGGAACACAGGGACTTCAATTTTGTTGGGTTTTCTTTTTTTCTTTGAGTAGAGTTGGCACACCATGTTACATTTGTCTCACGTACAACATAGTGATTTAACTTTTCTGTACATGATGTTATGCTTATGGGCTTTTTTTTTCTTTTTTTTTTTAAAGATTTTATTTATTTATTTGATAGACAGAGATCACAAGTAGGCAGAGAGGCAGAGAGAGAGAGGAGGAAGCAGGCTGTCCGCAGAGCGGAGAGCCCGATGTGGGGCTCAATCCCACGATCCTGGGATTATGACCGGAGCCAAAGGCAGCGGCTTTTACCCACTGAGCCACCCAGGCGCCCCGGGCTTTTTTTTTCTTAAAAATAATTTTTTTTAATTTTTTTTAAAAGATTTTATTTATTTATTTGACAGATGGAGATCACAAGTAGGCAGAGAGGCAGGCAGAGAGAGAGGGGGAAGCAGGCTCCCCGCTGAGCAGAGAGCCCAATTCGGGGCTCGATCTCAAGACCCTGGGATCACGACCTGAGCCGAAGGCAGAGGCTTAACCCACTGAGCCACCCAGGTGCCCCAATTTTTTAAAATTTTTATTTAAACATATAATGTAACTCCACCACCCTCTCCCAACACCCCTCCCCCCGACCCCCTCAGTTTGTTTTATGACATTAAGAGTCTCTTTTGGTTTGTCTCCCCCCCCATCCCATCTTGTTTCTAAAAATATTTTCTAATTCTTTGTTCATTTCTGCACCAAAATTATTTTTCAAAACATTTTAAGCAAGCCTGACAGTTCACACACAAGTTTCAAATATTCTCTTCCCACTCATCTTAACACCACCAGTCTGCTCATCTGCTAAAGAAAGAAAAGGTAGATTAGATCACTTCTAAGATTGCTTCCAGACCTGACACTCTAACCTCCCACGAAATCTCAAAGGCTTTAAAGAGATTGCAAATGAGTGACCTTTTGTTGGAGTGAGTGCTGGAAAGGGGTTAGGAATATACTGTCAGCTGTTACAAGGGAAGGAAACTGTGGAACATTTTTTTAAATTATGAAAGCTTCTTCTTTTCTCAGTAGCCTCACCCCAGAGGCATTCCCCACTCAGTGTCTTATCTATTTATATTCTGGGAACCCTGTCTAAATGAAGCTTCCACACCAGGTTTAAATGGTGATGGGGTCTGGAAGTTCTGGACTGTTTCTCTCCAGCTCCCCACCCCCACCTCTAGCCAAATGCCTTAACATGAAACTCCATTATTACTAATTATTGTATGGAACACTAAGCTTCAAGTTTTGGTGACCATATATCGAAACCGAAAGTAGAAGTTGTGATCTGACACAGGTTTGATGATGGGACAGAATATTTGCCATCAGGAGGATCCCAGCAAGTCTCCAGTCCTGTGGAGACAAAAGGAACCAAGTAGCAGTTTTGACAGGAAGACTGGCAGAACCAAGGATTTTATATCCATTTATACCCAGTCAAGCTATCCTCTGGGTACGCAGAAACACTTCCGGAGAAAGCTACTGAGGATAAGTTTCATTCAACCAAGAGAGAACTAAGAAAACTTCAGCAAGAGGTGTGCTGATGAGTGTTTGGTGTATTTTATTGCAAAACTAAGAATAAAACAAGGCTTGGGAAATAGGTGGAAGACTGGTGTGTGAACAAAACAAAAACAATGCCGGTAACATACCACAGAGGAGAAGAGATAAAGGAGAAAGGAGAAAAAAGATGACTGACTCTGAAAAAAAAAAAAATGTGCCCCTTTAAACTGAAAGAGTATAAAACAGGAATGAGGGGTACCAGAAAAGATTTTAGAACATAGACAACTATTACACGCACTAACATTCTTTGCAGCATTATTTACAGTCACCAAGACATGGAAACCAGCAAAGCGTCCATCAGTGGGTGAACGCGTAGAGAAAATGTGGTGTGTATGTACATATATTCAACAGATTGTTACCCAGCCGTAGAAAAGAAGGAACTCTTGCTAGCTGCAACAATGTGAGTGGACACAGAGAGCCATAGGCTGAGTGAAATAATAAGTCAGACATTGAGAGGCAAATACCATGTGAGCTCACTCATATGTGGAACCTAAAACAAATGCACAAACAAACAATTCGAACTCCTAGGTCCCCAGAACAGACTGGTGGTGGCCAGAGATGGGGATAGGGGGAGAACAAATGGATGAAGGGGATCAAAAGGGAGAAACTCCCAACTGTAAAATAAATAAGTCATGGCGCTGTAATACACAGCATGGTGACCGTGGATAAATTCTCATCCCAAGGAAAAAAATTGTAACCATGTATGAGGACGCATATTAATAAGACTTATTGTGATCTTTTCACAATATGTAGAAATATTGAATCATTATGTTGTATACCTAAAACTAACATCATGTTACATGTCAATTATTTCTCAATTTAAAAAAACAAAGATGACTGTTACAACAAATAATACAAACTTTCCAACTGCCAAAAGAAATGTTTTTAAATAGTGAAGAATCATAGTAAATATAATATATACGATACTTTGGTAGTTGTAGCATTAAATAAAAGGCAGGGTTGAGAAGGAGTGATTTCCACGATACCTTAAATGAAATAAGCACTAAAGAGTATGGAGTAGCATGGTGTGCTAGCCTTTGTGTTAAAAGAGGGAGACAAGAGCAGTGCCTGTGGATCAGCTGGTTGAGTATCTGACTCTTGATTTCAGCTCAGGGTCCTGAGATTGAGTCTCGAGTCATTCTCTGAGCTCATCACAGAGTCTGACTATCCCCCTCCCTCTGCTCCTCCTCCCGCTCTCTCTCAAATAAATAAACAAAATCTTAAAAAAAAAAAAAAAGAGGGAGAAATACATGTACCTATTTATTTTTGCAAAAAGAAACACAAGAAGGATAACCAAAAGAATAATTGATTCCATACAGGGAGTGGGGAGAAATGAGGAAATGAGGAGGGATGGGTAGGAAGGGAGCAGTAGTCCTCTGAGTATACTTTTGACTTTGGGAAGCATGTTAATACGCTATATATTCAAACAATGAAATTAAATCAACAAGAATGGGGATACCTAAAGCTGAGTATAAATGGAAATAAATGAATTCAATTGTATTTCCAATGAATGAATGAGAGAGGGAGGGAACAGGACAAACAAATCCTGAACTCTTCTTTCGGTAGATTTGTTTTTCATAATGGTATGGCTGGAACTATTCTGAATCTATCCTCTCTCTATTGTAGGATTGAGTAAAGGTGATTATGTTTGAGGAAGCCAGCATTCTCAGTATGAAGAAAGGAGGTACAACTATGCAACGGGCAGAAGAAAGAAAGATTCTTTCAGTCTTGGATTGGCATTAGAAGTATAAACATGAACTCACGATTTCTGAAACACACCAGCAGCAACAAGCATCCCCAGGCCCAGATCTTGGTTTATAGTAGAAGTGACCTCACTAAAGATGAGACAAAGATGATGTTGAAAAGAGGGGCTCATGACATGGGGGAAAAAAATGAATGTGGGTCCACACTTCACACCATTAATCAAGGTAAATCCCAGATGTGTTAAATAACTACATGTGAAAGGTAAATCCACAGGGCAAATAAGAAAAAAAAAAAGGTCAGAAAAAATCTTATCAACTTAGAGAAGGATTTCTTAAACAAGGACCCAGGAACCAACACCAGAAGGAGAGAGGTTGATGAGATCTGACTGCATCAAAATTAAGGATTTCTGTTCAACAAAGCACGCCATACCAAGGGGTAACCTGACAGGTTAGAAAATGTTTGCCATATATAAAACTGACAAGGAATTAACTTCAAGGTTGTCCCCGGAACACCTGAAGACATTTAAGAAAAAGAAAGGATATGCAATTTTCTAAAAGGTAAAAAATATGAATACATAAATAGGATTCCCAAAATAGAAAAAAAAAGTGAGTAGGAAACACCTGCCCCCTCAAGTCAAGATCTTCCTCTTCTTCCAAGACTGGGTATTATTTCTCTGGTCAGCAAATCTCTACACCAGTTACCGCCTCTGTCTGGAGCGCATTTCCCTGAAATTTCCTTTGAATGACTCTGTCAGATCTCCGTTTACGTGCTGTCTTCAGGGAGGTCCTTCCATCCCAGTTCACCTAACAGAGCCGTCCCTCATCATTACGTCTTTATTAGATCATGTACACTGATTATTTGGTAACATATTCTCCTTTATCTGTGCACTGATTCCCTTCTCTAACCAGATGGCAAGACCCACGGAGGAGGGAGCATGCCTGGTGCTTGGCACAGAGTTGGTATTCAATACATTTTTGTGAATAAATATATTACTGTATGAAAAGAGTCATACCATCGCTATTGCTGGCTTAATGAGCTTTCCAGACAAGGATGTTCAATCTTAATTAAATGACTAATTAATGGAATTTTGCTAAGCGGTGTTAAGCATCACATGAAGAACTGGATGGGACAACCATTTAACAGGCTCCTTCTAAAAATATTCTATGAGTCAAAGGAACAAGTTTCCTTGGATACTTTTGTTTTGACCACACTGCCTCGAGCCCATTCTTTTAGCCAACTGGATTAAGCCAATTGAAACTCAACCCTCTTTAAGACTGTGCACTTTCTAAACACCACCACCCAGAGGGGGCCTAATGTGAATTCCATCAACAGGAGGTGATATTTATGCAGAATATTCCACGAGGCAGAAATATCCTAACCATGAATCTTTGTGACCCAGGGTCACTGACAGTGGCTTCCCGCTTTAAATTCTGTGGTGCGACAATCGCCACCTAACAGCGGAAACCCCTACACTCTGCTAAGTAGGATTTGTGGGAGAAAAGTCAGTGAGGTTTTTTTAAAAAAAACAGGTCTTAGAAGGATGCAAAATGGCACTGTGCCACACCTGCCTTTTTAGTTAAGACAGAGAGACCTTGATTTAACAAGTTGTTGAATTTTTTTCAACAAAATACTTACATGCTTGGAAAATCTGTCATACAGCTTCTCAACATGCCATGCAATTTCTAATGATCCATTTCTGTAACCTTCGCTTGCCCAGCGAAACCTGAGCCTCGTCCCTGAGGATCTGCCGGGATGTCTATTTATGAGGTTCAGTTTTGTTTGTCTTGCTTTACCTCAGAAGAAAAGTTATGCAGAATCCTAATTCTTAACACAGTGTCTTCATCAGTCCAAGCCAAATACCACTCTTCTTATCTCTTGATTCTTTTATTTTATTTCTTTTTATATTATTTTATTTCTTTTTATATTTTACTTAATCCCTTTATTCTTTTCCTACATTCCCAACCCCCAAAGGATGCAATCAGGCATATATTCTCATGAAACTTATAGTTTTAAAATAACTTTTAATCTTTTCCTTACTGTCACTTCAATGCCATTTTTAAAAGATTTTGTTTATTTATTTATTATATAAAGAGCTTGAGTCAGGGGAGGGAGAGAGGGAGAAGCAGACTCCCCACTGAGCAGGGAACCCGACACAGGGTTTGATCCCAGGACTCCAGGACCAGGACCTGAGTTGAAGGCAGATGCTTAACTGACTGAGCCACGCAGTCGCCCCAGCACTATTTTTGTTTCAAGTTTTTATTCATTAATTTGACAGAGAGAGAGAAAGAACAAGCAGGGGAACAGCAGGTAGAGGGAGAAGCAGATTCCCCGAAGACCCTGGGATTATGACCTGAGCCAAAGGCAGATGCTCAACCGACTGAGCCACCCAGGTGCCCCCACTTCAATACCATTTTTAAGAACTATCTGTTCCGGGGCACCTGAGTGGCTCAGTGGGTTAAGCCTCTGCCTTCGGCTCAGGTCATGATCTCAGGGTCCTGGGATCAAGCCCTGCATCGGGCTCTCTGCTCGGTGGGGAGCCTGCTTCCTTCTCTCTCTCTGCCTACTTGTGATCTCTCTCTGTCAAATAAATAAATAAAATCTTTAAAAAAAAAAGAACTATCTGTTCCTGTATGAATATTTAGTTCAAAACTTCTGTTTCAACCTGTTTCTACTATATTTTAATTATCTATCCTCTTGTGCAAGTTTTATTGCTATTTGTCAATAGATCCTTTCTCTATCATGTTCAACTTTGTTATTCCTGGCCTAGAGGAAGAGTGTTGATTTTTTTTATTTGACCTTGTACCCAACAATTTCATCAAATATTCATATTAGTTCTAATATATTGCACATTGAATAGATCGGTTTTAACTCCTCTGTTGAGGAGCAACAATGTCTTATTGCCTTCAAGGTCCTTGAACTAAGAACCAGAGTGACATGAAACAGATTAACAGGAGAAAATCAAATTTAATTCTGTGCATACAAGGAATCCACACATAGACATGGAAATTCCAAAGTCAGTCAGGCAAAATGAGGTATATGTGTCATTCTGAACCAAGGAAGGGGGTAGGGGTCTGAGACTTCAAAGGGAAGGGCTGCAATTCACAGGAATATGAAAAAGAGTAAATGTTTGGTAAATAGTGTCTGGGACATTTGGAAATAATGGGACCCAGAGGACTTGGCTCAAACAGGCCTTGCTAGGTTCCTCTCTGTCCACCATATCCAGTTCCCAGTACAATGTGCTTCTCAGTGGGAACAGCTCTCTTCCTGGAGCAGGTCCTCCGTCTAAATTCTTTTTAGATAGTTGTGGAGGTAGCAAAGATCTTTTCCTGAACTTGCTGGGTTTTGATTGCTTTTAACTCAAAATAACCTTCGTGTCAAAGGGACCCAGGCTGGGGTGGCCTGCCCTTGGCCTCTACACGTTCCTTTCAGTCCTTACACTTCTTGTCTCTTTTGTTTGTTTGTCTCAGCAGTAGCCAGGACTTCCTTTACCATGGTAAAATTTACTAGAGAACAGGGCACCTGGGCGGCTCAGCTGGCTAAACACATGACCCTTGATTTGGGCTCAGGTCATGATCTCAGGGTTGGGGGATCGAACCCTGCAATGGGGTCCATGCTGGGGGAGGAGCCTGCTTAAGTTTCTCTCTGCCCCTCTTCCCTGATTGTGCACACATCAAAAAAAGTAATAGTGAACTGTTGGCTCCCAAACTGGCCTCGTACTCAGAGGGCAAGGGGAGACCTCAGAAAGAGACAGGTCCCTCCAAATTGGTAGGTGACCATTGTAATAGGCAAGGATACTTAAAAGACAAGCTGACTTGCACACCTGCCTGCTATATCTTACAACTTTATGTAGAAGCCTTAACTGGCTTTGGTCTCCTATACCACCCAGATGGCCTCCACAACACATTGCTCTCTTAAGGCTGTGTCCTTGAACATGGCCCCCACTGTGGGAACAGTGGGCAGAAGCTGCATTTCAAGGACAGGAGAGTGGGGGAGGGGCTCCCAATTTCCCAGGCACAGATCTTGGGTCGGCCAGGGGTCACCCTCTCTGGATTACCTCCTCAACAGGAACAAGGCTAACCGTTGCAGTAAAAGACTGGAAATCGTCCAAATGTCCACCAGTAAGGAACTGTTTAGATAAACTGTATCATTCTGCAGAGCGCTCTACAACTATAAAAGGAGGTAAGGGAGATCTCTTCTTTTGCTATGGAATAATTCTGGGATTGCATGAAAAAAGCAAGATTCCAAACAGAGTATATAGCGCGTTCCCTTTACTTAAGGAAGAGACCGAGATACAGATGACAGTGAGAAAGAGGAAGAATTTGCCCCTTATACTGTTAAATATGATTGAAGAAGACAATTTAGGTGATCCAAACAGACTTTAGCATTTTATGAAGTGGGCAGTTTCCATCCCCCAAAGGTCTGGCAACCTGCAAAACAGGGCAGAAGACACGATGCTTTTATAGGATAAAAAAATGAGGAACAAAGAAGTAACCTGGAGCCCAGAGTTAGCTTGGCGGTTGGGGATTGGCTGAGCTGTGTTTCTGATCAAGCAGAACATTCTCAGGGACAGGAAAATTCTCCAAAGTTTTTTTTTTAAAGATTTTATTTATTTGACAGAGATCACAAGTAGACAGAGAGGCAGGCAGAGAGAGAGAGAGAGGAGGAAGCAGGCACCCTGCTGAGCAGACAGCCCCATGCAGGGCTGGAGCCCAGGACCCTGGGATCATGACCTGAACCGAAGGCAGAGGCTTTAACCCACTGAGCCACCCAGGCACCCCTCTCCAAGTTTTTTGTTAGCTGGTGTGGTACCCCAAGACAGAAGCCCTCCATCACAGGCCCAGAAATTTATTCCTGCAGAACTTCCCAGGGCGTGGTGCAAACATGGGTACAGTCAGGACCTCCACTCCTCATCCTTGCAGGAGAATCTCTTGACCCGACATCGCAGCGCAGTCCTTCATTCTGTGTTCCTTCTGCTTGATGAGGTGAGCTGTTGAATCCGGCTTCAATGACTGCATTCTTATACTTAGGACATCTACACAGCTCTTCTTGGCGGCTTTCTGTCCCTACTTCTTATGACCAATATCACCTCCTATGTCTCTGAGGGGTTCTGTTAAGCTTATTTTATTTTAAAGTCTTAGTCCATGTTTCCCACTAATTGTTTTCCTCAATGGAGGTCACTTGGTCAGTGTTCTTTCTCTCAAACACACCGGACTCCTGCTACCGCGAGACTGCTGCCTGTGAGCTCATTTTCACCTGTGATGTGGACCTAGAGTGAGGAGTTGAGGCCCAGACCCTTGCTGGTATCATTCCTGGGGAGTTGGGGGGGTTCCCATTTTTTGCACCTTCACCTGATGACTCTGATTCGATCTCCAGGTCACTGGAGAAGCTACGGAAACTTCTCAGACGTCACCCCTGAAAGATCTTTTTTTCTCTCTGCGCTGTAACTGCCTACCTCAGATGTGTGGGGGTGTTATACTGGGATTGATAATAAGGAACACATATTTGGTCCTTGTCCTCCTCCTAGGCACCAAGGTCTTAAGATCCTTGGAACGTCCTAAGCAATAAAGGTGATAAAAGGGAGAGGAGCAGCTGTGATGCATACAACCCTCTTAACCACACGGTGTTCATGCTAATGAGATCACTCTTGGTGGTGGTGGGGGGCAGTGGTGGCAAGACCAACCTTGTGATCAGAAGGTTGGAGCTCCCAGTCCCACCCCTGACCTCTTGGGAGGGGAGAGGGGCTGGAGGTGGAGTTCAATCACCATTGGTCAATGATTCAATCACTTGTGCCTACAAAAGAAGCTTCCATTTTTAAAAAAGGCAGGGGAGGGGGAGCTGAAGGGGTTCAGAGAGCTTTCAGATGCTGGGAGGTTGGTCTTCCTTGAGAGGGCGGGGAGCCCCTCACCCCTTCCCACAAACATTGCCTTATGCACGTCCTCCATCTTGGCTAGTCCTGAGTTATTGCCTTTTATGATAAACCGGTCATCTAGTAAGTACATGGCTTTCTGGACTTCTCTGAGACCTTACAGAAAATTGTGAAACCCGAGGAGGTTGTCTTAGGAACCTCTGATCTCCATCTGGACGGTCAGAAGTAGGGTGACCACCTAGGGCTTGGGGCTGGATGTCTGAAAGCGAGTGGGGCAGTCTGTGAGACAGAGACCTTGAACCTGGGGCGTGCGATGCCGGTGCAGGTAGATGCTGTCAGAAGGGAAGTATGAGTATAACAGGAGAGAAAAGCGAAGTGTGAGTGCAGCAGGAGAGAAAAGCACTGCGTTTTTTCTTTAGGAAGAGAAGGGAGGCTGGATGATCGGACCATATCCTTGTGATGCTATTTCCCCACTGGTTCCCTCTCCCCGCACGGGAGCTGCCATAGCTCTGTTCTACGCTGCAAGGCAGCCCTCAGTGACCCGCGTGGGCAGCAGACAGGAGCATCACCAAGTTTCCTCCTCGATCCGACCGGAGCCTGGACTTCCTCTCCCTTCCCTGAGCTTCCCTTTCCACACCATATCCTAATCACTTTGCACCTCCCCAAGGCTGACTAGTGGGGTTCTCACGCCTTCTGTTTTAGTACTTCAAACCCGGGGCTTTTCTCTCTGTTCCTCGGGGTGTCTGTGGTTGGGTAAGGAGGGCCGGCAGCCCTGCTAGTTCACCAGATCATCTAGAACCAGAAGTAGCCTCTGTTCCTTAGCAGCATTAGGGCAAAGTCAGCTTGCTTGCTTGCTTTTCTTTCTTCCTTTTTTTAAGAAAAGAGCAGAGAGCCCAACACAGGGATCGATCCCAGCATCCTGAGATCACGACCTGAGCTGATCAGATGCTTCACTCACTGAGCCACCCAGGATCCCCATCATGTGCCGTTCTTAACACTAAATTCAGTTTAGCAGGACCATTCATAAATTTGAGTTTGCTTGTTCCAAGGGGGAAAAATGATCCCAGGCACTTAATTACACGTTCATTAATTTCCCTGCCTGGGAGCTCCAGGGACGCCTGAGTGGCTCAGCACACAGGCAGACTACACATTTTATACATTTTATACATCTTGATCCTGTTTTTTTCCCATCAGTTAGTGATTTGATCTTGGGTAACTTCCTACAATCTCTGCTTTTTTTTTTTTAAATCCCATCTCATGTAGTGACTATGAGACTACACACAAAATCATGTATGAAACAGAATAGAGTCAGAAGCAGCATCGTGTCGTCCTGGGCAAATCAGCCTTCATTGCTTCACAAGCTATCCCCAGTTTAGGGGCTTAAAACAACCATATTTATCTGGGCCCCAATTTCATGGATCGGGAATTTGGGCTAGGATCAGCTGGGACATTCTGGGAACAAGCTGTTGTCAGATGGAGCAAAGGCGTTCACAGGGCCATGTCTGTGTCCCCAGCCTGCAGGTGTACCCAGGCTGATTTCTGCTGCAGCAGGCAAGGCCCCAGCGTGTGCGGTCAAGGCCTGGAACCGCAGTGTTGCTCCTGCCGCATGTGACTGACCAAAGCATGTTACAGGTTCTGTCCAGACTCCAGGGGTTAGAGAAAGTCCACGGCACTTCTTGATGGGAGGAAGAACAGAGGCAAGTTCGCAGCCTGTGGCCACAGAGAAAAAAGCACCATGTCCACATTTGCAGTTTGCTGGAAGCGGGTAAGGACACCGTCTTCTGAGACCGACTGGCCTGGGTTTGGATGCTGGCTCTGTCAGGCGGTGGGGGGGGACCTTAGATGGGACTCAACCTTTCTGTGCCTCACCTTCCTCCTCTGTGAGACCAGCTCCTTCTTGAACAGAGTTCATGGGAGTGTCTGGGGATTCAGGGAGTTACTGCTCACAAGGCAATTAAAGCAGAGTGTTGGTGGGGTTGTGTACTAAAGTTCGGTGTGCCCTTGTCTCTCCTGACTTCCCTGCCCCCGGTCCTCGAGTTCTCTCCTGGAACAAGAGATCAGTCGCTCCCCCATCCCTGCTGCCTTCAAAATGCTTCCCATCCCTCTGGGCTCTGCTCAAATACCCCCTTCCCCCAGACTCCCTCGTTCCCTTTAAATGTGTTCCAACACCACTCTTCATCTCTGCGACGGCACCTGTCACATGGCGCCCTGTGTGGATTACACAGTCACCCAGACACAAGGACAAGCTCCTCCCTGTTCCAGGCAGAGGATAAAGGGCTGACGAACGGGACGCACAAAGCCCCTAGGTTTACTGGACTGCGCTAGAGAAGACAGTTGTGTGCACGCCTGTCTCTGCCGGATTACAGCTCCTGAAGGCAGGGATGACATCACACCTGCCTCATCCTTCACAATCCCCAGCCATAGGAGGCACACAAAAAGCTGTTAATGGGATTGGAATATCTTCCACTGAATTCAACTGAACATAAGGTCGTCAAATTGACGATGCTTCATTTGGGTGAGCTTGCCTTTACATTTTCGGTTCATTTCCTTTCCCAAACCACCTCTTCAAGCTTTCCCTCTCCAGGCTCTGCAATGAAGACAGGTATTTTCTCCGGCTGAAGGCAGCAAGGCCGGCTAGCAGAGCAAGCACGACCAGTAGCTTTTCGTGGGTCCGTGTGAACAAAGCCACCTCACTTCCCCTCGTGCCACTTCCCAAAATTCATGTCAGTGACTCAGTGCTATAATAGACACATGGGGTTACTGTCAGTGAATGTGGCAGGACTGAGCTCTGACTCTGGAAATACCTTCATGTCTTGAATCACCGAGTATTTTCGTGGGACTAATCTTGTGAGAGTCTCTACTATGGAGTGGTCTGAGACGTCAGTGTAGTGCCAAATAAAAGGGGATTAAATCATAAAACAAATGTAAAGAAACTCATAAAGTACAGATTTTTCCCATGACTGCTGTTCTTAAAAATACAAAATGATCAAATTCAGAATATTTTTTCTAATTAATGGGTGTGGCTGGCAGGGTCCTAAGCGTGTATATTGTCTACCTATTTAATGCCCCAGAATGGGGCCGGCTGTTACGATTCATGTTAACAAACAAAAATTCCACTGAGTCAATTTGAAGATCTAACTGGCGTTAGGAAGCGGTTCACGAGAGTTAGGTTAGCTGTCAGCTGGATAGTTCCCCACCTAGCAAGCAGGACGGAACTCCCCATTCCAAGGAAGGAGGGTGGGGCAAGGACCTTATTAGCAAAAGAAAAGAAAGGATTTTTCCAGGCAAAGTCACCTTCCCTTAGAGGGAAGGGCAGGGGGGGTCTTATTATGACCTCATCTTCCTTTGGGGGGGATAGAGAAGGACCATGTGAAAGTCACATCATTGGTGCTGACCAAAAAATTCCTGACTGACAAGATAAGATTACATTTCTGGAGAACCTGGCTGGCTTGGTCAGTGGAGCTTGCTTGAGACTCTTTTTTTTTTTTTTTTTAAGATTTTACTTATTTATTTGACAGACAAAGATCACAAGTAGGCAGAGGCAGACAGAGAGAGAGGAGGAAGCAGGCTCCCTGCTGAGCAAAGACCCCCCCCCCCATGGGGGGTTCCATCCCAGGACCCTGGGATCATGACCTGAGCTGAAGGCAGAGGCTTTAACCCACTGAGCCACCCAGGCACCCCATTGCTTGAGACTCTTAATCTGAGGGTGGTGGGTTTGAGACCCACGTTGGGTGTAGATTACTTAAAAATAAAAATCTTAAAACAAAAAACACTACATTTCTGGGGGAGGTTGGAATTGCAGTCAGGTTAGGTAGTAAGCCCCATCCTCATGATTTGGCGGGGCCTAAGTGACTCCATCTTGGACTTGCAGTTTTCTAATACTTTTTTTTTTTTTTTTTTTTTAGGGGAGGGGGACACGCCCCACTTGGGGGTGGGGGGGGGGAGCTTAAGCTGGGCAGCTGGACGTGGAGCTGGAGGCATGGCTTGATCTCATGATCCTGAGATCATGACCTAAGCCCAAATCAAGAGTCAGATGCTTAACTGGCTGAGCCACCCAGGCGCCCCAGTAACACTCCTATTTAACAAAACCAAGAAGGAGAAATAGGGTAAGGGATTAACCAAGGTCATAAGGTTGGTTACCAGCTGAGTTAAAACTCCTGACTTGCACATTGCTTTCTGCCCAATAGAGCACACTACCCGGATATTAGAGGGGGTGTGTGTGTGTGTGTGTGTGTGTGTGTGTGTGTGTGTGTGTGTGTTGGGATCAGAAGTGAAAATTATCTACAAAAAACAAGGTGACTCAAAGAAGACTAGGATTCTGAAGGGCTGGGCTCACGGGCTTGATGGGGAGGGCAGGGCTCCAGGTCTCTGGGACTTGGCATCTCAGAGGGAGGCCGCACCCAGAGGGCCCCAGGCCAAGTGGGGACCCTGTTCCCAGTTTACTGCCACCAACAGATAGATACAAGGATCAGGCTGGCTTTTCAGGCAGGGGGAGGCAGCAAGAGTGTCAGTCCATCTGCTGTGTCTGGTATGGGGGCTGTGAAGAGAGTGTGAGAAAAGACGGCAAGTCGTTTCTTTCTTCCACAGAGGGCACATTTTCACTTTCCCAGATGGATGATAAAACAGATCTGAAGGCAGTCTTACAAAAATCTTGGAGTCATAGGAGCTTCTGCTCGCAGTCCAAGCTGGGGGAATATGGAGCCTCCAAAGTAATACAATCTTAGTCAAATAAATATCCTTTTACCAGTTATTAATTATCAGAATGTCAATAACAAGATTTGGGGGAATGAAGTCCCAGGGGCCTCCCGTTCCTGTGTGACTCTGGTCTGTTTCTTCCAAATTTTTCATTGTTTCAACACTGCCACCTAGTGACTACTTCTGGATATACCAAGCCTGCCGGGACGAGCTCAAGTATTCAATTCTGAAGACAGGAAGGTCCATTTTTTCTACCTTGGAAAGGTATCTGTGACAACTTGCTGAGTGAGGGGTGGGGATGGGGGGTTGTCACAAAGTGGTATGCACTATTGTAGTTCAATGCACATAGATTTGTGTGTGTGTGTGTGTGTGTGTGTGTCTGTGCAAACTTGAGTCATGCAAGCACATGTATAAAAATCTGGAAAGACATTCTCCAAATTATTGATAGTGATTACCTCTGGTTGGTAGGATTTGGGGGGATTTTTGCTACCTTCTTATTCTTACCTGTATTTCTTTAGTTTTTCATAACAATAATCGACCATTTGTGTAAATAGGGGGGAAACAGTTTTTGAAAGGACTAAATGAGCCCCCAAGAGGAGAATCACCCTCAAAATACTATTTTCTGAAATTAGATCTATTCAGGAGAAATGTATGAAGCATATACTGTGTACAGTGTGTTCTTCTAATTGTAAGGTATACCAGGAAAGTCAGGTAACGTCCTTCTACCAAACCATTAGCCACCTTTTAAAGAGTATTTACTGTGTGCCAAGCACTGGGCCAAGCTCTTCCCACTGGAAATGTTGAATCAGTCCTGTAAGGCACCGCTCCTGGGGTGGGAATACTGAGGCTCAGAGAGGTTAAGTAACTTACCCCAAGTCACAAAGTTATAGGCTGTAACTCCCTCGACTGGATGAAGATAAGCTAGACTTCAGCCCTGGGAATTCTCCAACACGTATTTCCTAAGCTACACCAGAGGTGACGTTAAGCAGGGAGTTGAGCAATGTATGGGATAGGACATCAGGCTGGGACAAATCTCTCTGTCTCTCAGGCTAGGAAGTCATGAAAGATCTTGTCTCACACCACTGATCTAGCATTGGGGTTTTGCTGGGCAGGATGTGGGTGCAAGGAAATGAAGAGTGTAGGTGAGGAGGGAAGAACTCCAAAGCAACCAATCACAGACTCTAGGCAGAATAGGGAGAAGAATATTCCAGAAGGGGGTGAATGAAAGGAACCAAAGAGCAAGAGTTCAGAAAGGCATGAAAAACTGGTATGCTGGGTTTAGGGATGTAAATGGTGCTCAGAATATAGAATATGGGACTATATCAAGCACTTCTGATAACAATACATAGATTTATCATGAGAGTAACAGAGAAGTTAAGGCAATAGATTGGCATGAAGGACATAAATACATGTTGAGGTCCAGGTGTGGGCAGTTCATCCACATGGGCACCGACAAAACAAATGATGGAGGGATTTGAGTAGGAAGATGGCGGCCAGGGTCAGAGTCCCCAGTGAGAGCCAGCGAGTGACTGGGAGGCAGGAGTTGGCTGACTATACCAAGATATAGAGAATATGAAACTAAATATGAAATTGGAAGACAATAAAATAAATGTGCAGTTGGAAATAAATGTTATTGCTCTGAGAAAATCACAGACTAATCATTCCATTGGGCCAAAAACTGGAATAATACTGTTGGCAATAAATTTTACTGCTTCTGGCAATAATGCACAAATACTTTTTAATCTCCATCAGAGAACGATTGCTAGTAGATGTTATGCTTCTAAAGAAAAATTGTTAGATTTTTCAAACTTGATAGTTTATTCTTAAATGTAAGTCATCCTAAGTTTAATATGATGGAACAACTTTGTCCAGGTAACAAATTTGTGGGAGTTTCTTTTTTCTTTTTCAGCCAGGAAGACACCAGAAAACTGCTCTATCCTCAATGACAGCAGCTTTCCTTTAAAAGGGGATAGGATAGCTTAGGTTCATTGAAGATAGTTACTTCCCCAGAGTTTGGTGTAGATACATGCTAATCCCTTGGAAAATCTCCTCTAAAAAGTTGAGTTACTTTCATGGCTTTCAAGCAGTAAGATTGCCTCCCTCAGGAAGACTGATGGTCTATGGGTTTTCAGGTAATTCATGGAAGCGGGAGAGCCCCTCAAGAGAGAATTTCTTACTAATAAGGACCATGAGTTCTAGAGTAATTGATTAGTAAAATAAACATGATGTAACTGTGCCCTATTTTATGGAGCGGTTTCTATCTGTGACATTAATAATTACGAGTCACTTCGTGCTTTCTTGACTTTTGGGTCTTTGGCCTTCACAGTCCACAACAGAAACAACTGTCTCAAGATGACAAGGGAAGTCATGAGATGGCGAAACTCAAAAGAGTGGGGGGGGGGTGTGTGTGACTGCAGCCACGGGAGGCAGAGCCAGCACCCCCAGAGGATGATGGGCCCCAACATGGCTGGAAGGGTGGTGTTGCACAGTGCTCAGCGCTAGAGGACGACCCAGCGGCTCTGTGATCACAAGACTGGGGGTTTCCTCCAGAAGACATCTCTGCTCAGGCCCAAAGATGCCTTGTGTCCTCCAACTCACCCAATGGTTTTCTAGGTTGGTTGTTTCTTGTTTGATATTTTTTTCAAGTCGTAGACAAAGAACTCCATCTCCTACATAGTTTAATGTCATAATATTAATTATTCTAGCTGGTGTTTCTAATAGTTCCCCAGGTAGTAGGCCTATGTCTGGAAAACAACCAAAACCTGAAGCTCAGAACTTATTCTCAAATTCCCAGGGCCTAAAAGGACTATCTGGCAGGCGTGAGTGCTACCAAGTTCTAGATCAAATGATTGCACCTGAGTGCCACTAATCAGGACAAGACAAAGCGTCCATGCTTAAAGCCCACAATTCTCCTGGTTCTAACAAGACTTCCATGCATCTAAATGACTGATTTTATTATGAAAATTAAAACAATGTTTTGCAATTTGATTACCCTTTTTTATTTCCTTCACACATTACTGATGTTGTTATTTCAACAGTGATAGATAATGAAAGCATTCTACTTTACCATAGCATCACCGTGTGATGGTTAAGAGTACGGACTCTGGATTCAGAAAGATGAGAGTCTAAATTTCATAAAGTCGCTTAACTTCTTTAGGTCTTCCGACAGACAGAGATGCACATAAGCACCCTCAAGGCTTCTTTTGGTCCAAGCACATAGTAGAACTGCATTTCTATATCCCTTTGAATTTGGACAAGGCCAAGTGACTTGCTTTGGCCGATGAAATATAAGAGAAAGTGCTACCTGCCCCTTCCAGGCAGCCTTTAAGAGCCAGAGAGGAATTTTCTATGTTCCCTCTTTCTCTGTTAAAGCTGTTCCATTAAGGGCGCCTGGGTGGCTCAGTGGGTTAAGCCTCTGCCTTCGGCTTAGGTCATGATCTCAGGGTCCTGGGATCAAGCTCTGTATTGGGCTGTCTGCTCAACAGGGAGCCTGCTTCCCCCCTCTCCCTGCCTGCCTCTCTGCCTGCTCGTGATCTCTATCTGTCAAGTAAGTAAATAAAATCTTTAAAAAAAAAAAAAAAAAAGCTGTTCCATTAGCCAGAGCCCCAGAGTGAGGACAACTTGAAGCAGATCCACAGTGGGCTGGAACATGGCCAAAAATTAAATCTCTGTTGTTTTAAGCCAAAAATATATTTGCTGTTGTTTGTTACAGCAGTATAACCTAACCCATCCTGACTGATAAAGCCCAATTTCCTCACTTGTTAAATAGGGGCATGAATAGAATCTGCATCCTTGGAGGTACCCAGGTGGTACAGTCGGTTAAGCATCCGACTCTTGATTTCAGCTCAGTCTTAATCTCAGGGTCATGAGCTCAGGCCCCATGTTGGGCTCCACACCCTACTTAAAAAAAAAAAAAAAAAAAGAATCTGTCTCCTTAGAATGTTATGAAGTTTAAATAAATAATGCACCACATTGCCAGACACGTACTACGTCTAGATCAGTAAGAGGTACAAATAAAAAGGGGCAAAGGATTGCTCAAGATCATCCAGATTTTTATTCATAGAACCATCCTTTCCTCCTAAGCAGTCACTTGGAGAGTCTATCAAAGTGCTAGTTCTCTACTCAGACATGCAAATTCTGGCTTCCAAATATAGTCACTCTCCCCAGTGTTCATGTGAATACTGGGGTGATCATAATTTCCTTATTCCCTTCTATGTAATTTGCTTGGCATTTCTCAGTAACACTTGTCTAACCAAAGGAAATACAACCTACTGATCCAGGTGCTTCTTTCACCCAACTAGTGCAGCATTTCCTCACCAAATATCTTCTAGAATTCTTTGTTTGGCCCTATTTGCACTGATGCCAAGAATAGGATGACCTAAAAGAAAGACTCATAAGCAGTTCATAGGTACCACCAGCCTCATCCCATACAGTAAATCATCTTTGGGTTTCTTCTATCACAGAATTATTATCTACTTTCCAAAACCAAAAATAATGCTTCTCAAGTCAAAGATTGACCAGAACATGGAAACACATGGTCAGCAAACAGAAATGCTGTTCTACTGAGTCCGTTATTTTTAAGGCTTGATGTTTGGCGCTGTGTTAAATGTTCCAAAGTGTATGTTCATGACCTTTCTCATTCCATCAAGGTTTCAGTTTGCTACAAGTAGGGCAAGATCTGCCCATCTAGATTTTACACTTTCATGAGAAGGGTAAAATACTCACATGGGTTGGTAATTAGGTAAATTAGCAATATAAGGCAGAAAGTAGACCTCAAATTCAGAATTTTTGTAGACTCCCCATTTTCTTACATTAGATATTGATTCTACAAACCAACTTTTGAAAGCCCTGCAGGGCCATTCATAGTACCAGGGGCCCTGGGCTCTGACTTTCCCTAGTTTCTTCTTGTCCCATGCATCGCTGTCTTGGGGGTCTACATGAGTATCCTCTCATAACCTAGCCAACCTTCTTCCTAGGAGGTAAGCATGCCCTCACTGAACTCCAGGCAATCAGAAAGTGCCCTGCTGGGTATTTACCCCAAAGATACAGATGCAGTGAAAAGAAGGGCCATATGTATCCCAAGGTTCATAGCAGCAATGGCCATAGTTGCCAAACTGCGGAAAGAGCCGAGATGCCCTTCAACGGATGAATGAATAAAGAAGATATGGCCCATATATACAATGGAGTATTATGCCTCCATCAGAAAGGATGAATACCCAGCTTTTGTATCAACATGGACGGGACTGGAGATTATGCTGAGTAAAATAAGTTAAGCAGAGAGAGTCAATTATCATTCACTTACTTGTAGAGCATAAGGAATAACACGGAGGACATTGGGAGTTGGAGAGAAGTGAGTTGGAGGAAATCGGAAGGGGAGACAAACCATGAGAGACTGCGGACTCTGAGAAACAAACTGAGGGTTTTGGAGGGATGGGGGCTGGGGGGTTGGGTAAGCCTGGTGGTGGGTATTATAGAGGGCATGTACTCTATGTAGCACTGGGTGTGGTGCATAAACAATGAATCTTGGAATACTGCATCAAAAACTAATGATGTAGGGCGCCTGGGTGGCTCGGTGGGTTAATGCCTCTGCCTTCGGCTCGGGTCATGATCCCGGATTCCTGGGATCGAGTCCCGCATAGGGCTCTCTGCTCAGTGGGGAGCCTGCTTCCCCTCCCTCTCTGCCTGCCTCTCTGCCTACTTGTGATCTCTGCCTGTCAAATAAATAAATAAAATCTTTAAAAAACAAAAACAAAAAAACTAATGATGTATTTTATGGTGACTAACATAACACAATAAAATATATATATATATATACATATATAAAATAAATAAATACATTTCTATCTGGGGAAAAAAAAAAAGAAAGAAAGAAAGTGCCCTGCTCTCTACAAATAAGTTTCCCAGAGTCTCCTGGCCTCACTTGGAGTCTTCCAATGAGACAAGGGTATAAACGATGTTCGTGCATCAGGACCTAACAGTCCTAGGGGATGGACACTTCGCACCCCAGTCAAGCCACATACCCCTGCTCTGGCATGGCTCACACGTTAGTGAGCAGATCAGGAATCAGGCCTGGGCTCTCCCCCTCCCGTCTAATCCTCCGAATGGATAGCAGGGATCAAATAAATGCGTACCAGTTGTGGGCAAGTAAAGGTACCATTTACACTCAACCAACAGATGGACTAGGGAACTGAGGCTTTACAGGAACGCCTCTAGGTGGGTGTCAGGGGTGGGGGCTGATTCCACCAAGCAGCTGAAAGCAATCTTACCAACAAGCAATTTCTGGAGAAAAGAGGTTGGTGTTACTGGTGACAGTGGTGACAGTGGCATGTCTGTGTGTGTCCCGGCGTGTAAAGGTGTATGCACTGAACTAGCAGTCTTTTCACAAAGACCAAGCTGGATGAGGTCTCACGTGGGCTCACAAGACCAAAGTCTGAAAAGAAATTTGAAAGAACAAAAAAATGGGAAATACTCGGGCACGAGTGAAAAGCATGGTCACCCAGCAGGAAGAGACATCGTGGTCAAGAAAGGTGGGACTCTACATGGAAACTCAAGCTTCTAGCACTGTGGGTCCCTCCGTCATATCAGCCTCCCCACTGGGTAAGCCATGGCTAGTAACAGCTGGTCACGGGATGACCATTTGGCACCATCTGAATACTTGATGCAATCGGGTGGAGCCAACAATTGTTCAAATGACTTTTGTATTTTTCCTTGGTATCACTTCTCTTTCCCTTCCAACCTAAATTTCCTCCTCCTCCAAAAGTATCTGCACTCGAAGTTTGCTCCAGGGGCCTCTGGGTGGCTCAGTGGGTTGAGCACTGGACTCCTGATTACAGCTTGGGTCGTCATCTGGGGTGGTGGAATGGAGCCCTCCATTGGGCTCCACGCTCAGTGTGGATCTGCTTGAACCTCTCCCTCTGCTTCTTCCCAGCCCCTCTCTCAAATAAATAAAATAAATCTTAAAAAAAAAAATAAAAGATTGTTCTAAGAAGATAATACTGAGACCAAGGAATAATGTGCATGACAAAAGCATTAAGAGAAGACATTTGGGGACATTAAATCCTACAAGTAAAATTTTGCTGGTCTGAAGATCCATTAGTCCCCTTGAGATACTGTCTCTAGATTGCTGGACGTCTCAAAACGCCCCTTCTAAGGCTACTGGAGAACTGCATGTTCAGCATTACCTAATTTCCTCATAAATCTCTTGCCTTTTCATCAGCTAAGTGGCTATCTGCTGAATTTCCCTGATTTATGGATCTCTTTTGAGGGCTGAGGATATGTCCAGATACTAAGTGATTAAATGTGGATGGAAATGGCACGTCCCCATAATAATGATGGAGGAGAGAACCGTGACTAGGCATACAGAAGACCACAGACACATAGGCAGACAGATGCTTTAAAAGGCAGGCTCCGGGGCTGTGGGGAAAATTGCACTAAGAAGCTGGGTTCTACACGAGAATCTTCCACCTCCTCTCCCAGGATGCATGTGCTGACTCAGCCATGGGGGGATGGGGGGTGCCTACTGCAGGCTGCTAGCGATCCTGAACACAATCCTGGCTTCTGTTTTCACCACGGGCACCAAACTGTGCCCTCCTCGAGATGGTCCAGCTTGCCTGAGAACTCCATCCTTCAGCGGCTCATCAAAGACAATCCTTGCTGTGAGTAGTCATGCTAACACCCTCTTTTAGGGGTGCCTGGGTGGCTCAGCTAGTTAAGCATCTGCTTTCAGCTCAGGTCATGACGTTGGGGTCTTGGGATCCAGCCTCGTGTGGGGCTCCCTGCTCAGCGGGGAGTCTGCTTCCCCCCCCCCGCCTCCTTCTTCCCCTCCTCTGTGCTTGTGCGTGCTCTCTCTCTCAAATGCATAAATAAAATCTTTTAAAAAGGACATGGAGAAGTTATAAAATGCGAGATGGTTTAGGTCACAGGTCTTTGTCATACTTGTTAAAGCGCCACCTGCTGGACACGCCACGGATAACACACACATTCTCCACAAGCCGCTGGTCCCAAAAAGGGGGGAAACACTGTCCACCAGAGAACATAGTTTCCAAGTCCAAACAGTGAGAATGACTCCAGCCAAGCCCTCTCTTCTTCTGGCATCACCACAGTCCAAGTGCGCAATTTATTACCTCAATACAACACGAGGGAACAATCCAGCAGCCCTATTATACTATTCAGCAGGGTTTTGTTAATGGCATAAATATCTACAAGAAAATACTGAAAAATCAATATTCTTCTAATAGGGTGGAAAAGAATTTATGGGAGGTTATCAACTTAAGAACGTTTCAAAAGCTTGCATGTGAGCCAGATATTTGAAAATACATTTTCCATGGAAGTGGTGGTACCGAGACAGGGGAACTCTCGGTCTTTACGGACTTGTATAAACCACGATGCAGGGTTTTTGGTCCTATTATTTAACTGCTGACTGTCACTTACAGCACTGTTTCTCTGGGACACTGATTTCTAAGTTTTGATTTAGGATGCTCAAGTTTGAACTCCTTTGCCCCTCTCCAGAGGGAGCAGGTGAGGAGAAAAAACATTGGGTTTAGGGCGATGGGTGGAAAGAGCCAAGCAGGGTAAGATTAACACTGCACACATATATCTGCATAAAACACCTTACTTTAGGTCAGTCTCCCCTTAAATGTTCTGAACTGCAACCAAAGACAACGTTCATTTAATAAATGCCCAAGGGGGTCCCTAGGTGGCTCAGTCTGCCTTCGGCTCAGGTAGTGATCTTGGGGTGCTGGGGTCGAGCCTTGCATTGAGCTCCCTGTTCGGCTTGGGAGTCTGCTTCTCCCTCTCCCTTTGCTCTTCCCCACTGCTCATGCTTCTCTCTTTCTCCAATAAATTAACAAAATCTCTTTAAAAAGTAACTAAATGCCCAAGAAATGAGACAAAAAGAGGTCTAGAAAGATTAATAGAGACCACAGTTGACCTCGAAGAGCTCAGCCGGTGGCGAGGAACGGCAGGTCAACAGCAAGCACTCCATAAGTGCAACAAGGAACATATATATGAACAAGGGCCCTGGGAACCTAGAGGAGAGGGGGCCTGATAGCCTGAGAAAGGCTTCAGAACAAGAGATGATGGTTGAGCTCAGACCTGACACACACATGTGGTGCCGTCACCTCAGGCTCTTCACTTCACCCGGCACACAGGGTTGTTCCTAGGCAGGGTGTTTAAGAAATAACGTGTTCATCCAGATGGAAGTCTTGCCCCAAAGACAAAACACTACAACCTAACCTTTTCCCATTCATTGGCAGCTGTGAATGGTACACAGTGAAAATCAAACATCAGTTTTAACTAGCTACAGACAATAAAAAGTTATTTCACTCAAAAACTTGAAAAAAAAAAAAGGAAAAGATCAAAAATTAAGGTAATTCAGAATTTTAAAAAGTTTCTTCTGGCAAATGACCTGTGGGCTCACTCTGACTTCCCCTCCATCCCAACATGACCCCAGGTGGGTCTGCCGCAGCTCACCGAAGACATGATTCTGAGAAGTTGGACAGGAAGAAATGTTGACTATATTAAGTCATTTAAAAATCCAGAAGGGGAACTGGTTCATCAAAGAAACGACACAACACATGTATTGCCATGAAATCAAAATCTTTTAATCACATGAACAGTTACCCTCAATTTCTTTATTACATTAAAAAAAAGTTTAGATACAGTTTACAGTTTTTGCCAAGTGGCAGCATGGTCATGGATAATCATAATGATGCTACATAGTCACACTGAATTGAAGAAGTATAAAAATTTCACAGCAGGTTACAAATCCTCGGTGAGAAGGCACGCATTGTCCTCTTCAGACAACGGACAGAGGATACCCAGGTCTACGGCACCACCCCTCTTTCCTGCCTGGATGGTGCTCACACTGGTACCCCAGCCTTTCTCAACGGCTACCCCACCCCCGTTGCTGCCATATGCAATCAATCACCGGACCCCATGGTGGCCTAAAGGCCACGGGGCTTGCGGACAGCACACCCAGAGGCCTCCAGCTGTGGAAGGCCTGTCCGCTCCGGAGCGGCCTGGGCTTCCCCCACTCCCGCCGGACACCCGCTTGCAGCCGCGCCCTGAGGCTGCATCACACCCGGGTCTCGGCCCCACCAGGCTCTCCCACGGGTGCCTCCGAGACCCCAGGGAGGCGCGCACCCTGTCTCCCTGGCACGAGCAGGCACTGGTCCTCAAACCCGCAGACACCCGATCCTAGCTACCTCGGCTTCCGCTCTATTTTCGGATTTCTAGTTTTGATGCCTTGTTTTCTATTCCTTTGCAAAATCAAAATTGACCACCGGCTCCAATCCAATGTCGCAGGGCTCGCCCCCCCCCCCCATCATTTTCCGAGAGTCCCCTCTGCCCCCAGCAGGCTCTGCCGCCTCCCAGCCACGGCCCGGCTCCCCGGGAAGCCCTGGGTACCCAGCTCGGCGCCGTCCTCTCCAGCTACAAGGCGGCGGAGCGGGTCTCCGGCAGGTTCTCCTCCAACTTCAGCCCCAGGTTGTCGACACCGATGCTGGTGACGGATGGCGCGGTGCTGTCGGCAGGTTCAGCCGTGCGCGTCGGAGTGGAGCAGTACAGGATGAAGCCCGCCATGATGACGGTGAAGGACAGGATGTAGAGCCCGGAGAACTAGGAGGAGAACAAGTGGGCTGTGGTCTCCGGC
>ML108522.1:17176-55913 GCA_003697995.1 Taxidea taxus jeffersonii | reverse complement strand
GGCGGCGGCGGGGGAGCCGGGGGTGCCGGGGGCGCCGGGGGAGGCCCTCCGCCAGGCCCGCCGGGCGCGGGGGACCGGGGCGGCGGCGGCCCCGGCGGCGGCGGCCCGGGCGGGGGGTCGGCCGGGGGTCCCTCCCAGCCGCCCGGCGGGGGAGGCCCGGGGATCCGCAAGGACGCTTTCGCCGACGCCGTGCAGCGGGCCCGCCAGGTGAGGAGGCCGCGGGCCTGAGGGGCGCGCGCGGGCGGGGGAGGGGGCGGGGTCACGCGCGCGCGCGCGCGGGGTCGCGGGGGGGCCCCCGAGGCCGTCGCGGGGTCACGTGGGGCTGTAGGCGGGGGCCTGGGCCGCCCAGGATGTCTCCAGTGGGCCCCCGGCGGGTGTCCCCCCTGCAGGGGAAAGGGGTGCCCGGGGGGTCGGCATGAACGGCCCCTGGATGTTTAAGGGCCCCGGAGGGCTGGGACTGACTTTGGGGAACCCCCCCTTAGGACACCCGAGGGCATGCTCCGCTCTCTAGGAAGCAAATGTCCCCCTTCCCCCCGGGGGGGGGGTGGTCTTGCTTTGCCCTCACCTCCCCATCAGGGCAGAGAGCTGCTTGCCCCCAACCCAGTCTCATTTTTTGCCTGCTTCTCGGGAAGAAGGAACTGTGGGAGGAAAACAGCCCTTCGTCTTGAGCCTGCAAAGGGGGACCCTTGCTTCCAGAGTGGCCGAGCACTTAGGGAAATGAGGAGGGTGGGCACAGGGGCTGGCTCTTTTTGATGCTTCCGGTGGCTTGAAAGCCTGGTCTGTCTCTCTTTGGGAAAGCGGGGAGGGTCCCAGGGCCGTGTTTTGAGGCGTGATGATAACATGGAGGTGTCACATGCCGGTGTGAATGACCCCCTCTGCTCCTTTTGCGGCCTCCCCACGTCCTGGAGAGCAGGAGGCCTGTAGAATGGGAGAAGTTTGCTGCCCTCTCAGGAAGCCGGCTGAGTGCCTTGATACTGAGTGCTTTCCCTGGGTGGTTCCAGTGCCTCCAGGGCAGAGTGGGAGGTCCCGTTAGGTGAACGCCCTGTTCCCGCCCAGTGTGGTCTGTGGCTTTCTCACCTATGGAGCCGGTAGGGTTCTGACCTGCCCTTCATCCAGGTGCCCACCAAACTGCCTTGATGGAGAAGCAGTTGTAGCGAGGCGAATTGATGCTTTTTGCTCAGGTGGGATGAAGTCTCATACCAGGAGCTCCGGCTCCAAGCGTTAAAAGAAGAAAAATTGGGGGCGGTGGAAAGATAAATCCTTAGTTCATGGTTTGTGTGTCTTTGGAAAACTTCTGGTAGTCCCACAAACGGACTCTGGTCTTAAGTTTGTGGGATTGGGGTTATCTGGAGTTGCTCCTCACATGCCTGACGTGTCACCTGTGTTCTCAAAAAGGGTCTTTTGTTTTGGTGGAGTGGAGATTTTGGATGCCTTTAAGCAAAAAGTTCCCCAAAATTTGTCCAGCAAATGTCAAGCTTTCGAGAAAGGAAAGTTGTGCTCTTCACCATCCCAGAGGAGCCGGGCTACAATCACTCTTTCTGCCTCCCTCGTGGAGGCAACCCGAGGACCCTCCTGAGAGCAGACCAGTGTGGATTGTGGTCCATTTGCAAACATCCGTAAGCGCAGATCCCATCTAGAAAGGGATTTGAAATTCCTGGATGACTCTTGAACTCGGAGGCCCTCGAGTAGGTTCTGAGAAGTTGATCTGAACACCAGGGAGGATTGGCTGTGGTGGTAACCTTCTGTGCTTACGGTTTTGTTTCTAGATCGCAGCCAAAATCGGAGGCGACGCTGCTACCACAGTGAACAACAGCACCCCCGATTTTGGTTTTGGGGGCCAAAAGAGGCAGTTAGAAGATGGAGGTAACTACTTGCCGGGAAGAAAGCCTGCGGGTAGAGTGAAGGTCTTTGTTTGAACACGGTTCAGCATTAGGGGGAAGCTCACTGCCATTTGGTTTTTTAAAACCCCAGCAATCCCAGCTTTGTTCGTTCTCTTTGTTTGGACCGCCATCCTGGGGTATCAGGTGGCTGAGAGGAGCAGATTGATTGTGACTGGGTCCAAGTTGTAAGTTCTCAAGATCGGTCCTCCCCTTCTGGTAGGCTTGGGAAATGCTCGAAGTTGGGTTGAGGCCCCACATAAGTGCAGTTTGGCTGGCCCAGGGCATGCAGCACTGCCCACGGTAGCCAGTATGATCACTGTGCGGATCCGCCAAAACCGGCCTTATACCTGGGCCCTCCCTGACCCCGACCCCGGACTCGAATGCCGCCATCGTTGTTCCTGTTATAAAGGAGTTTTTTTACTCTTCAGTACTGGTGGTGGGACCGATGGAAGTCTGACCCCCCCCCCCAAAGTTGGTCCCTGCGACTCTCCTGTCTTGGCTTTGATATGGGGGTGGTGGAGGGGGGCTGTTTGCGAGGCCGTGTGGCACCAGCATTAGATGAGAGGCGGCTGTGGGTGGGTGGGTGCAGCATCTGACATCCTCTCTCTTTCACAGACCAACCGGAGAGCAAGAAACTGGCTTCCCAGGGAGACTGTAAGTCCATTGGATGATGCAGGCAGAGGGCAGCTTCAGGGTCTTAAGAGGTTTTTAGAATTTGGGAGCTAGAAGCTCTGAGCAGATGGCATGTGTTCTTGGAGGCTCTAGGTGCTTAGCATCTGGAGTGCATGAGCTTTAGGGATCCCAGAGCCCCCTGGAGAGGGAGGCAGAGCCATTCAGATGGGCGGTGGGTTCGTCACACTCAAGCACTCAGGGAGGCCCAGAAGCACTGCACTAAGTGTCAGCCACTCCTTGTGCAGGCGGGACCACCTGGGGGCCAGCAGTGTTCGGGGTCCCCGAGAGGAGCCAGGCCAATCTTTGCTTTGAATTTTCTCTCTGCAGCCATCAGTTCTCAACTCGGACCCATCCATCCTCCCCCCAGGTAAGTTGTGATTTGGAGAACACTCACTTTCTCGTCTGTCAGCTGTCTTTGGCTTTTCTTGCTAAGTTGGGGGAGAGCTGCATCGGGGGCTGCACCGTTTCGGACCTTGTCCCCGCTGCTCGCTTGGTCCCAGAGAATCCCAGGAGGCAGAAGAGCTGCCTTGCTTCTGTGCGGGGCCCGGGGGGCAGTCATCGCGCCCCGTTGCTGCCTGCGCTGTGGTGGGACACTTAGCGGTATACAGCCACTTTCTAGAAGGCTGGGGGCCTGCCATGGGTTTCTCGCCTGCCTACCACAAATGCTTGATCCCCAAGAACTGGTGGGGCCCAGGGTTCTTTCCTACCTTTTTGCCACCCACCCCCCATGACTTCATGGGTCCGAAGTAGAAGTCTTTGTGAAGGACCACATTGTTTCTTCTTCTTTTTTTTTGCTTAATGTGAAATGCAATAAAATTGGCTTGTTAGGAAGAGGATGTGGAAAAGATACAAACCTTTTTTTTTTTAAGTTAAGAGACCTGAAATGAATATCAGAATTCTGTAGAAGGGTCCAAGCGTTTGCTCTTGCCCCAAGTTGGTGGGAGCAGCACTAGTTCAGGGGCCATGTTGACCCCGACCAAGCCTCTTGTGGCCTGAATGGGGAATCTGAGGCCGGGAGAGTTGAGGGGCTTGCTGTGCGGAGAGCGAGCCCTGTGCTCTTGTCAAACTCTGCTTAGGCCTGTGGAGTCTTGGTCCGGATGTGGTGGGAAGCACGGGCAGAGGCCCGTAGGCCAAGGGCCCCACAGGTCAGGGGCTTTGGCTTTGAGGGGCCTTTTCTCCTGGAGACCCTCGTCTGTCTACTCCTTCTCACTTGAGACTGACTTTTATTGTCTGTTCTTGCAGGACTTCAATGACAGAAGAGTACAGGGTCCCAGACGGCATGGTGGGACTGAGTGAGTGTGGGTCGCTATGGGATGCCCATTTTCCCTGCCTTCTAGGGATGTGTCCTGGGAGCCTGCTGGCCCCGGAGCTTCTGGTGTGAGAAGGCCTACTGTCCTCTGCTCTCACCTGTCCTCTCCGGGTTGGGGGCAGGTGGGGCTCTCAGGAGGGCCAGGAAGCCCTGCCACACAGTGTTTTGAGTGGTGGGGTGCCCTCGTCAACCTCTGCATTTCCCCTTTTCCCCACCTAGTCATCGGCAGAGGAGGCGAACAGATTAACAAAATCCAGCAGGACTCAGGCTGCAAAGTCCAGATCTCTCCAGGTACGGGAGCCCGATGCGGTCAGAACGGGCGCGGGGCTGGGCGCGGGGCTGGGCTGGTCTCCTTGTACGTTCGTAATCATCCGACTGGACAGAAGTGAGAGAGGTTGGCATTTACCGAGGGCTTTCTCTATGCCAGGCACAGGGCAGGATCTCTGCCAGTACAGCACCGCGCCCTGCAGCGTAGCTGCAACTTCCCTTCCTTTCGCTTTGCAGTTGGGGGAAGGCCGAGGTGGGAGATGGGAGATTGAATATAGGAAGTTTTGTTCTAGATCTTGCTCTAAACTTTAGTTAAGTCACCATCTGCAGCGAACACCCAGCGGGAAACCAGTGGGCATGTGTGAGGCAGGGAGCTGCACTGGGAGGAAGGGCGCTGAGGCCGGCCCGGATCTGGACCCCAGTCCCGCCGCCCGGCTGGCAGGGGTTTCTGAGGACCGGCTCCACCGCAGCGGGGCTTGTAGACTGTGGAGAGGCGCGATGATCGCTGGCGGTGGCAGGAGTGGCCCAGGGTGAGGACTACCTTCTTCCTCATCCTTTTCGCCTAAGCGTTCTAGCGCCTTGACTGGACTTCAGGCTTCCCAGCCGTGGTCTTGCATGGAGCAGCTCCCGGGTGTCTGATGAGGCAGCGCTTGGTCAGGCTGCTGCGGGCAGCCGTTGTTCGCTGCGCGAGTTTCCCCGTCTCAGTGGAAAGCCTTTCTCTGGTGTCCATGGACCCGGGCGGCACTGATCCTCTCTCTCTCTCCTCTGCAGACAGCGGCGGCCTGCCCGAGCGCAGCGTGTCCTTGACAGGAGCCCCAGAATCTGTCCAGTAAGTCCCTTGGCGGGGCCTGTCTTTGTGATGAGGGGAGCAAGCAGAAGCTCTCTCCATCCTCTGGAGAGTTGGGGGTGACTCCACCTAGTCCCTCAACCCTTGCCCTCGCCAGGGGCCTGTACTGATGGTCTGATTGCCCCCTGACTTCGAAGAGCTGAGAAAACCACCTGAGTAGCTCCAGCCCCGGGGACGGACCCTCTTCCTCGTCATCTGTCAGACACACGTGTTGGAGGCCCCTCCTCCCCTCTGAGCTGGATGGGACTGTCAGGCCGGTGCTCTTTCAGGTGTCTGAACCCCGCTCTTCCCTTCCCAGGAAAGCAAAGATGATGCTGGATGACATTGTGTCTCGGGGTCGTGGGGGGCCCCCAGGACAGTTCCACGACAATGCCAATGGGGGCCAGAATGGCACTGTGCAGGAGATCATGATCCCCGCAGGGAAGGCTGGCCTGGTCATCGGCAAAGGCGGGGAGACAATTAAGCAGCTGCAGGTGAGGGGTGGGATGGAGGACAGAAGCTCCTCCTGTCCCAGGAAAGTCTTCTTCCTGCGTCTGCGTGTGCACACCCCACCGGCTGCTTTGCCAGAGTCTCTTACCCTGTATGGTCACGCCTGCCCCCTGCGTGCACTACGTGCACTAGCCCCAGAAAGTCATTTGAAAGCCTGGCACTGACTCTCCGCATTGGTTGTAAAGGAGCGAGCTGGAGTGAAGATGATTTTAATTCAAGATGGCTCCCAGAACACGAATGTGGACAAGCCTCTCCGCATCATTGGGGATCCTTATAAAGTGCAGGTGAGAACCCTGGGGATGACGGGGTGTCTGGAGAAGTGAGTGACAGGTAGGGCTGCAGATTTGAGTGAGGGGGAAGAGATTTTCAAGTGCGTTCTCTTGAAGTCAGCCCAGGACTCTCACTCTCAGACTGAGTTCTCCCTCCCAGCGTTGGACGTGAGCAGGAGGCCTAAACTCTGATCGTTCAGTTTCTTACCTGGAGAGTGGGGGTTGCTGGCCATCCCTCCCTCAGGATGGCAGGTCAGGAGCTCAGCAGGGCTCTGCGGTGGGCTCAGCTTAGGTCCCTGAGCCCTTGGATCTTGGGAGGCTGGGGGCTTGCCCTGTGCACACCCTGCCCCGTGTGTTCGCAGCAAGCCTGTGAGATGGTGATGGACATCCTCCGGGAGCGTGACCAGGGTGGCTTCGGGGACCGGAACGAGTACGGATCCCGGATTGGCGGGGGCATCGATGTGAGTGCGGGCCTCCCGTAGTAGTGGAAGGCCACGGGGTGGGTGTGACTCAGCTCTGGTGGGCAGAGGGCACCGGAGCTGCAGGGACAAGACTTAGCTGACCTTCCCACGTTCCTCTCTCCTCAGGTGCCGGTGCCCAGGCATTCTGTCGGGGTGGTCATTGGCCGGAGTGGAGAAATGATCAAGAAAATCCAGAATGATGCGGGCGTGCGGATACAGTTTAAGCAAGGTCAGGGGCCTGGCTGCAAAGATAAGCTATGTTCCTGTGATCCCGTGTTCAGGATCGCTCTGAGGCTCCACTGCAGAGGGCCTGGCACCAGGGAGCCCCCGAGCTTCTGCGGTGCCTCGGCGCTCCTGGCCAGCAGAACGTGCTTTATGTCCCTCCTTTGTTGGGAGAGCTTGCGAAGGGCAGGCTCTCTAAGTCCAAATGGAATGTCTTCCCTTCATCAAATCTCTCCCTTTGTTCTTCCCCACCGAATGGCCCATCCTGACAGGGCAGCTGGGTTTGGATCAGATCACTTTGTCCCAACTCTGGGCTACTGCCAAGCCTCAGTGAGAGTCTCCCAAGTGGCAGGCCTGTGGGGAGGAAGGACTTCTCTGTTGCTTTTCTGAGGTCTATTATCATTCTCAGTTTCGTAAAACGCATCTGTTCTGGGGGTGCCGTGTGCCGGAAGAAGCCTTAGCTGCCGTCCTGCCCTAGTTGGTGGGTTTTCTTCTCTGGAAATCCGGCCCAACCGCATTTTCCCCCCGCGCCTCAGTCCATGGCGTGTGACGAGTGGCTCTTGGAGCCTGAGATATTTCTGACACCTGGCTTGGCATGGTGTCTACCTCGCAGAGGCGGCGTTAGGGGGGTTTGGCGTTGTGCTTTTCTGTAAAATCCGTCTCCCTGTTCTCTGGATGCTGGCTTCAGATGACGGGACAGGTCCTGAGAAGATCGCTCACATAATGGGGCCCCCAGACCGGTGCGAGCACGCGGCGCGGATCATCAATGATCTCCTCCAGAGCCTCAGGGTAGGTGGTGTCGGGCTGCGCTGCCGACTGCCGGTGAGGTTGGAGGGGATGTGCCCGGCCCTGCAGGGGAGGTCCAGGCACCAGGCCAGTTTCCTGCGCTCACTGTCTGTCTCCTGTCTTGCAGAGTGGTCCCCCCGGCCCACCAGGGGGTCCTGGCATGCCTCCGGGGGGCCGGGGACGAGGAAGGGGCCAAGGCAACTGGGGCCCTCCTGGCGGAGAGATGACCTTCTCCATCCCCACTCACAAGTGTGGGCTGGTCATCGGCAGAGGTGAGTTGGCCCTCTGCGTTCTGTCTCTCCGCTCCCTTACTCTGCTCCACCTTCCCTTCACTGCCCGTGGCTCCTCGCAGGCGGGGAGAACGTGAAAGCCATAAACCAGCAGACGGGCGCCTTCGTGGAGATCTCCCGGCAGCTGCCGCCCAACGGGGACCCTAACTTCAAGTTGTTCATCATCCGGGGCTCACCCCAGCAGATAGACCACGCCAAGCAGCTCATTGAGGAGAAGATTGAGGTGGGCTCAGGGAGGGGCTCTTGGGGTCCCGACCCATCTCCAGTTTCCTTCCTTCCCAGCTGACTTTGCTTCTCCTTCCTCCAGGGTCCTCTCTGCCCAGTTGGACCAGGCCCAGGGGGACCAGGCCCTGCAGGCCCCATGGGGCCCTTCAACCCTGGGCCTTTCAATCAGGGGCCACCTGGGGCTCCCCCGCAGTGAGTATTTCTCCCAGCTTCCTGGGATTGGGGACATGGGGACATGGGTCCTGCCCTGTGCTGGCAGGAAGCACAGCGGACCCTCTTTTCATTCGCCACCAAAAAGAAGTTTTGAAGGCACCAGTCCAAGACGTGATCCAGCCTAGCGTCTTGCATCATAGACGCCATTTTTGTCATTATTGTTTTTTGAGATTCTATATATTATTTGATATCGAGAGAAGGAACACAAGCACAGGGAGTGGGAGAGGGAAAAGTCCGGGAGCCCAATGCAGGGCTCGATCCCAGGACCCTGGGATGATGAACCGAGCTGAAGGCAGACACTTAATGACTGAGCCACCCAGGCGCCCCATAGATGCCATTTTTAAAAGACGTCACAGATGTTGACCTTCGTCTCCCGCCTAACGGGCAGACCCGTGTATGTTGAATTTGGGGGATTTGGACATTTTTAAGCCAACGGAGTTTATGTTCTTGGCATTGTTCATCTCACCTTTCCTTGGGCGAGGGGCCTGTGACTGAGTATATACACCTTGGGCTGGGCCTGGGTCTCCTTCCTGTCAGCTGCCCCTGCCCCTGTGGGGGAGTGGCCCCAGCTCACTTGTCCCATCTTTCTGGTCCCACAGTGCGGGGGGTCCCCCTCCTCACCAGTACCCACCCCAGGGCTGGGGCAATACCTACCCCCAGTGGCAACCACCTGCTCCTCATGACCCAAGTAAGTGCGGCTGCCCGGGTGAGGGGCAGGAGCGGGCGTGGGGGCCGGCGGGGCAAGCGGGGCTGGCCTCCTGCCCGGCGCTTCAGCCCCCGCTGCCCTCCTACAGGTAAAGCTGCAGCCGCCGCAGACCCCAACGCCGCCTGGGCCGCCTACTACTCACACTACTACCAGCAGCCCCCGGGCCCCGTGCCCGGCCCTGCACCGGCGCCCACGGCACCCCCTGCCCAGGGCGAGCCCCCTCAGCCCCCACCCGCCGGCCAGTCAGACTACACTAAGGCCTGGGAAGAGTATTACAAGAAGATCGGTGAGTGTGTGGCCCAGCGCGGGGGCTCAAGCCAGGCCTGAGGCTGGCGAGGGGCAGCCGCGTCCCTGTGCCATGCTCTGAGTTCGCGGGGCCTCCCCCCTGCAGGCCAGCAGCCCCAGCAGCCCGGAGCGCCCCCGCAGCAGGACTACACGAAGGCCTGGGAGGAGTACTACAAGAAGCAGGGTGAGCCGCTGGGGCCGCAGGGCAGGGGCAGGGCCTGGCCCTCTAGCCCCCCCGGCCACACTCCTCACCGAGCCTCCGCTTGCCCGCAGCTCAAGTGGCCACCGGAGGGGGTCCGGGAGCACCCCCAGGCTCCCAGCCGGACTACAGTGCCGCCTGGGCCGAATATTACAGACAGCAAGCCGCTTACTACGGACAGACTCCAGGTCCTGGCGGCCCCCAGCCTCCACCCACACAGCAGGGACAGCAGCAGGCAAGTGGGAATTGCCACCCTCCTCCTCCTCCTTTCTCCTTCCAACCCCCGGCCACCGTCCATCCTGCCTTAGTGGGTAGCGCCGGAAATCCCTTCCCCTGCGGGGTGTGTCCTTGATGCCTGCAGCGGGGGCCGTGTGGCCAGAGGTCTCCGGGAGTCCCCACGAGCTGGGGGAGTGTGCGCTGGGTCCAGAGGTTAAACGAAGAGGCCTCCCTGCGCCGGCCCGCTTGTTCCTGTGTCACGCTGTCGCGATGCTGGGGGAAGCGCGAGACAAATACAAGGTCGAACTGTTGAACTGGTGGGTAGTCCTGGGGGGGGGGGGCAGGCCAGCAGCACAGACGTTGGTCGCCATCCTGGCTGCTAACTCGCTCACTCAGAATCTGGCCACTTGGGAAGAAAACGGATGTGTTTTCCCCTCTCTGCATTACTTTTTTGGGTTTTGTTCTTTGCATTCTTTTATTTTTAACCCCACGATCTTTTCCCTGTGTCCAAGTGACTGTGTTGCAGGCGGCCCCGGCGTGGGTCAGCCCTGGCTCTGGTGGGACTCGGGGAGCTTGCCAAGGGGCCCGGCCCCAGGGCCCCTCCCGCCCCGCCTGGGCTCCGCCTCCTCTGCTCTCGCGCCTGCCTCTGTGTCCCGGTTTTGTCTGTGAAGTGGGCATGACGATCGTCGCCACCTTCCAACCTACCTCACAGGGGTGTTGTGGGGACACCGTGATCTCTGAGATTGTCATGTTGTGATGCGCCAGAGCACCTGCCTTCCCGAAGACAGAGGGCACCCCTCCTCCCTCCCAAACCCTGAGCGCGCTTCTCTCCCTCTCTCCCTGCTCTCTGCCTCTGCGGCCCCCGCTGCTCTCCTCCTGGTCTTCGTGTCACTCTTTCTCCTCCTCCTCCTCCACGGAGCCGGTCTGACGTCAGCCGAGTCCCCGGAGCACCTGACTAGACAGTTACACATGGTTCCAGCCTGAGCTCGCCACAGGCTCAGGAGAGGGGCTTCCTGGCCCCCTCCTTGCCACCACCCCCTCGTCTCCTGCCCCCCCCACCCCTCCCCGGAGTGACCAATTCCTATCTCTTCCCTCTCCGCAGGCTCAGTGACTCGAATGAATGTGAACTTCTTCATCTGTGAAAATCTTTTATTTTTTTTTTCCATTTTGTTCTGTTTGGGGGCTTTTTTTGTTGTTGCTTTTTTTTTTTCCTCGTTTGTTTGGCGAGAGAGCGATGGCTGCCGTGAGGGCTGGGGGGGAGCCCTTGTGAGTGGCTTGTTGGTCATGGCCTTGGGCGATGCTGGGCTCTCGCTCTCTCGCTTATTCTGTGTGTCTCATGCTTTTTTCCTTTCAAAATTGGGATCCTTCATGTTGAGCCAGCCATAGAAGATAGAATTAAATCTCTGCCAAAAAAAAAAATTTTTAAATATAAAAAACACAAAAAGCAAACAAAACCTATAAAATTATATATATATATATAAAAATCTCTATCCCTTCCTGAAACTGCCTCTTTCAGGGGAAAGCAATTCATTTTCTTCCTTCCACCCTTGGCCCTCTTCATGTTTTTAAAATAAACTTTTAAAAAGGAAAAAAAGTCACTCTTGCTATTTCTTTTTTTTAGTTAGAGTTGGAACATTCCTTGGACCAGGTGTTGCTGTCGCAGGCCCCCTCCCTTCCCCCAGTCGAGCCCCTCGGCCTCTGCTCCTCCTCTCTCCTCCTCCCCCCTGCCTCGCTCGGCTCCCCTGCAGCCCCTCCCGCCCCCCATCCCGGGACTGGTCTTGGGTTTCAGCTGTTCAAGAGGACATTGAAACTGAAAACAAATTGAGAACAAAACAAAAAATTGTATGGCAGTTTTTACTTTTTATCGCTCGTTTTTAACTTCACAAATAAATGATAACAAAACCTCCCCGTGTCTGCTGGGTGCCGTCTCTCTCTCTCTCTCTCTCTCTCTCTCTCTTTCTTTCTCTGTCTCTCTTTACTTCCCTCCTCTCTCCCCTGCCCCCTGTAGAGTTTTGAAGCAGATGTTTGTTTGTTCTTTATAGATGTTGTAAAAGCCTGATAATGGTGATTGGAAATTACAAGCTTTGTGTTGTGTTTTTTCTTTCCTTCCTTCTTTTTTTTTTTTTTTTTTTAAGAGAAAGAATTATAAGAAAAAATAGTTTTCTGCAGGCGCATTGTGCTTTCCTAACTCCCCCGACCTTTTTTTTTTTTTTTTTTTTTTTTGGTTAAATAAAGTGCTTTTTGTCTAAAAAATTGCGTGCTGGTCGCAGTTGTGTTTGTAGAGGAAACAAGTTGAAGAGGAACGGGTTGGCCAATAAGAGTGGGGTCTGGGCATCCCCGAAAGACTGCCCTTCCGGTGTAGCCTGGCAGAGAGGGGACTAGCAGGTTGAGGCCAGTGGAGCCTTCCCTCATCCCATTTTCCCCTCTGGGAACATGGGGAGCAAGACACCCAGGAGAATCTCTGGGGACAGGTGTTTCCATGGATGCAGCCTGTCACCGCAGCACCCCCGGGGCTGTGCACGCCTCCTGGGACCCACACTGGCCTTGATACGCACCTGGCTGGGGCTTAGTCTGTCACCAGGCCCCAAGGTGGAAACCAGGCCTGTTAAAAAATGGCACCAGTTCCAGTGCTTGGTGGGAGGCTGTGGCCTCCGAAGGGTGAGGACAGGAGATGGGAGAGTGAACGGAGGGGCCCTCCGAGCTGTCTGGCCCGGGGCCAGTCAACTTGAACCTGCTGTATGGTTGACATGTTCTCTTTGGGCTCATCGTTGAACACTAACACAGATCGGTTTTCGCCCTCAGAAGCCTGGGCCCACGGGCTTGAAGGGCAGCACCAGGCAGGAGCCCACGACAACTCGTAGCCCACCCCTGTGGGTGCCACGGCCCAGGAAGGGGCTGTCAGGGGTCTTGTGGGAGGTGAGCTCACGTCACAGCCCGGCCCGCCGTCGCCAGATACTGTACCTTAGGGGTGCTGCACCCCTTCTGAGCCCCGTGTGGGTTCTGGGGTGAGGAAAAAGGCGGAGCCCCCAGCCCCTCCCATCACTGCAGGCTTTCAATGACCGAGCAGCACTTGGCAAAAATGTTCTCTGGAGCTTCTTCTGCCAAGATCTAGAGGAGGGGGAGCAAGAGGTCAGTTCCGGGGAAGCAGGTTAGCAGGCCTCTTGAGTAAGTGCTGACAGAACACCGGGGGCTGCGGTTCCGGGCCACGCAAGCGAGGGAAGAGGGAAACGGATCAGAAAGGCTGCAACCCCGTGTTACGTGTCACTAAGGGCCGGAGGTACTGGCCCCCTTGGAGCAGGGAGGGTGGAGGGCGTGGGAAATCGCCTCCCCGGCGCGGGCCCCCACCCTCCCATCCCAACTTCGCTGGTCAGAGCTAGTCCACAGGACGCCCTCCTTTCACACTCCTGCCTTCAGCTGGAAATGGGGACATCAGCAAAGTATAATGTCTCCATAGATGGGTCACAACTAAGATAGCCCTACTTTCCCCCTGGGGCGTGTATAGGGTCGGACTTGGCTGTGGTTAACCCGTTGTCCTAAACTTAAACATTGTGCGGATACATTCTAAAATGTAGTTAATGTTGCAGTTTTGGAGACAGTCATTCTGTTCAGACCTTAAACATCCTAGCTGTGCCCATACGGCCTGTACCCCGACTGCCCCACAGAAGAAGTGGAATTTCCCAAACTGCCCAGTGTGTGCAGTGGGGAAACCGGCCCAGGGAGGTCCAGGCTGTGGGCAAACGCATGACCCCCTGTCTTGTTCCCTGCAGAGTCGGCTGCGCGGGGAGGTGAGTGGCAAGCAGGGAGTACCTACATTACAGAGCAGGTTCTTCTGCTGATAGAAGGTCAAGATCGGCTCGCACAGTGTGTAGTACGTCTCCAGGCGCTGGCGGATGGCCGACTCACAGTCATCCACCCGGTGCTCTAGGCGGCCCCGGCGCAGCGCTCTCCGGACCATTGTTTCCATGGAGCAGTCGAACACGATGACGACGTCTGGGGCCCGGCCCACCTAGGCACCCGCAAAGGGGACTGGGTAAGGAAGAGGCTAGGTGCGGTGGCTCCTACCCTGGGATCAGAGGCTAAACCCCTACCCTGAGATCAGGAGTCCAGAATTGCGCGGGCCCCCTAGGTTCATCTGATTCTTTACCTCCGAGTTGCTGTTTACATGTTTTTTGTTTTTAAAGATTTTATTTATTTGACAGAGAGCACAAGTAGGCAGAGTGGCAGGCAGAGGGAGAGGGAGAAGCTGACCACTGAGCAGGGAGCCCGATGCGGGGCTCAAGCCCAGGACCCTGGGATCACGACCTGAGCTGAAGGCAGCCGCTTAATTGACTGAGCCACCCTGGCGCCCCTAATTTAGGCATATACTATAAAGGCAAATGGGCTCCGATGTCTTTTTTTCTCCTTCTTTATACAAGTGGTGAAGATACTGATTTGCCTTCAACTTCACTCAGTATAACTGGAGATGGCTCCATATTGGCACATAAGGGGGTCCCGGTTCTTACGGTATTCTGCTGTACGGATGTACCGTAACTTAGTTCTAGGCTGATGGACATGTGGATTGAAATATTCCTTCTAAGATGGACTTAAGCAGTCCAGATACTTCCACTGGGTAAGATACAAAAGTCCCCAGCTCCCAACTACCCATCCCACTGCTCTGCTCTGACCTTTCTAGATCTCCATGGCTGCCCACTGTGAGCTCTACCTCCTACGAGTTCCTCCAGAACTTCCTTGTAAGATAGACTTAAGTGATGCATAAAAAAAAAAAAAAAAATTACAGCCAAGCGGGATTCATTCCAGGAAAGCAAGGATGGTTCAATACAATTTGTTGTATAAATTTCTGAGGGAAAAGGCATATGATCATCCTCATAAACACAGAAAGGGCAATTAACAAAATTGAGCACGCATTCCCGATTTTCAAAGAGGTTAGGAATTGATAAATATCTTCATCAGCGTCTTAATGGAAATTTGCTTTCCCATTGACGTTGGGAACAAGAAAAAATTGCCCACTCCTGCTCCTATGACTTAGTAAGGTATGAGAAGATCAGCTAAAGCAATGAGATAAAAGAAATCACTTTAAGAAACCTGGATTTGAAAGAAGGGAGGTAGAACCATGTGTGTTTGCAGGTGATGTGATTACATTTCAGGAAAACAAGAAAATCATTAGATAAACCAGTATAGACTTCAGAGAATTTGATAAGATATTTGCTAAAAATAAAAGGATATCACATTAGCCAACAGAGGTGAGCAGCCTACATGTACACAGAAACCACCATTTAAATAAGAAGGCCCCATTGAGTACAGCAACAAAATGAAAAATAAAAAGCCCAGGCAAAACTTTTCCAAAAATATGCAAAGTCTTAAGGATGATCTTTAAGGAAAACTGGGATAAGATTACCCCTGAATAACTCAAAGAAGACTTGAACAAAAGAAAGATATAAATTGGGGTGCCTGGGTGGCTCAGTGGGTTAAAGCCTCTGCCTTCAGCTTGGGTCATGATCTCAGGGTCCTGGGATCGAGCCCCGCATTGGGCTCTCTGCTCAGTGGGGAACCTGCTTCCCACCCCCCCGCCTGCTTCTCTGCCTACTTGTGATCTCTCTCTATCAAATAAATAAATAAAATCTTAAAAAAAAAAAAGATATAAATGTGCCTGGATAGGAAGACCACATTATAAAGATGAGAGTTCCTAAATCAGCTTGTAATTTCAACATGATAACATATTTTTTGATTGAATTGGTTGACTTTAACATTTGTATACAAAAACAAGGAGGGATGTCCAGGAGAAGCTAGGCAAAGAAAACCAGTGGCTAGTAGGGGTGGGAGAGGAAATATTGAACCCTAACAGATATTAAAGCCTAATAAATTTGCCATAACTAAAACAGCAGGGCACAGGGGGACAAACAGATCCCTGGAACAGAGTAACATCCAGAAATTGACCCAAGTGAATATGGCAAGTTGTTACATGGGGCGGGTGGTATCCCAAATAAATGGGGAAAGGACAACCTTTCAACTGGATGATTCTGGAACAACTGGATCCTGATTGGGAAAAGGTTAAATTGAACGCTTAGGTCATTCCAAAAACTAGGATAAGTCCCAAATGGATCAGAGATATCAATGTAAGAAATGAGGTCATACAAGTACTAAATAAACCATGAGTAGAGTCCCTTATAAGCCTAGGATTTGGTGGGGGAGGGGGTGATCTTAAAATCCAGAAGAAATAACAAAATATGATAAGTTTGATTAAAAACAAACATTTTGCATGATAAAAAGACACCATAAAGCAACGTCAAAAGATAACTGACAAAGTGGGCGGGGGAGGGGATTTGCAACCCATTCCACAAAGGGCTAATAGCCCTCATATGTAAAGAGTTCCTAGAAATCAAGAAGAGACCAACAATCTTTCAGGGAAAAAAAATAATAAAGCTAAAGATATAAAGAGCTCACAGAAGAAAGAAAAATGGCCTTTAAACTTTGGGGAAGATGTTCGACCTCACCCATAGTGAGTTTGAAACGCCCATTTCAAATAACTCTAAAACATCCTTTCACACCCAAGCAGGGTGACGAACACTCAGAAGTATGGCAGCATCCTCTGCTGGTGTGGGTGTGTTGGTGGCAATGCAAAACAGAGAGCGTGGTAGGAGCTAGCAGGATGACCCACACGTTTCTCTTGCGTCTGACACACCTACTCCAAAGGACCTATCGTAAAGATATTAAAAAATACAAAATGCCACGCATAGGTCACTTAATGTGGCTTTGCTTGTAGTGACACAAGACTGCCAACAGCTTATGGCCTATCGATAATATGTTGTTTGACAACAGCTGGTTAAACGATGGCAGGGCCGCACCATGGACCAGAAAGGGAACCAGGAAGTCTTCGATGCCAACAGGAGAGCTGTAGGATACACCATTAATTTTTTTTTAATTTTATTTATTTATTTGACAGAGAGAGAGAGATCACAATTAGGAGAGCAGCAGGCCGGGTGGGGTAGTGGGGAAGCAGGCTCCTTGCTGAGCAGAGAGCCGGATGCAGGGCTCCATCCCAGTATCCTGAGATCATGACCTGAGCAGAAGGCAGAAGCTTAACCCACTGAGCCACCCAAGCGCCCCTGCAGGATATACTGTAAAAAAAAAAAAAAAAAAAAGTTAAAAAGTTAAAAAAAAATGTTAAAAAAAAATGAAGACAAATATGTACAGGATGCTAGTTTTTGTGTGAGGATGAAGATCTCTCTTTCTCTCTCTCTCACACACACACACGCTTCCTCTATATTTGCACAAAGAAACACCAGAAGGACAAGTCCAAAACTAATGAAAATGATTGCCTCTGGGGGGTAGGGGACAGACAGGAATGGCTGGAAACAAGCTCTCTCCCGCATACCTTTTTATGTGGCACTGACTTTGGAATCATTAAGTAATATGCAAATTTAAAAGTTAAATTTAACAAAGCAATCCCTAAATATCCCAAACCAAATCGAAACTAATGTACCCAACTGGGTGTTATTGTCGTCATAACTATGCAGAGAAAATAATTATTCTGGGCAGCTCGGTGTTCTTAGTGTACGTCCACAGGGAGGAATGGTATAAGGAAAACCGGAGCTGCAGGGAAATCTTAAACTTCCTTCGGTCATTTTATTCTTAGTAGTTAATATGGGTATAGTCCTTGGAAACTATTCTGCAACTGATGGAATAAGGCAAATGACCACGTTCGCGGTTTTAGGGAAAGAGAAGGTACAGTCGTGGTAAGTGTGAACTAGGAACATCAGTATGAACTTGTTGTTTTTGTTTTTGTTTCTACTTTCACAAGTTTGTGTTTTCCAACTCTGTCCCCTGGAAAGGCCTGGAAACGATGACAACTCAGTGGCAATGGGCACCCCGGCCCCCAGACTGGATGCCACTGAAAAAGGGCTCTTTCGAGGCGCGGCCAGTTCTAGGATTCAGCAGGAAGTGTGAAAGGTGGGGGTGGGAAGTTGGCCAGAAATCGAGAGGGCAGAGGTGGGGATAAGGGGGGAAGGTGGCTGTGTCAGGGGACACGTGTGTCACAAGAAAGGGTGCCCCCGGCCACCGATGTGACAGCTCGCTCGACGACAGCGACAAAGACCCGTGAGTTCCTAGTGATGAAAGAGAACAAAACAAAGAACGGCAAAAACGACCGACATCGTGGTCGCCATCGGAAGGAACCAGAACACCAACACCTTAATCTGAAAAGTGGCCTTCGTCAAGGAAGGGGTTGAGCTTCTCTCCCACCTGTCTGGTAGGAACTGTGTTTCCGGAGAATCCAACAGCCCTCGATGAGGACAGAGATTTCTTCTTTAGGGAAGAATGCCCGTTAATCAATGTGGGGAAAATGACCAGAGGAGCAAATCTCTCGCTCAAAATAAATAAATAAATCTTAAAATCAATCAATCAATCAATCAACCGAGGCGTCAACCCGTCCATCCAGCTAGTTCCTTCTGAGGCTTCTCTCCTTGGCTTGTCAATGTCGCCTTTTCCCTGTGTCCCCCCCTCTGTGTGTGTGTCCACATCCCAATCTCTTCTCGTAAGGACACTGGTCAGATTGGATCAGGGGCCACCCGAATGACCTCTTTTAGCTTGCTCACCTCTTTAAAGACCCTCTGTCCACCCACAGTCACGTTCTGAGGTCCTGGAAGTGAGGGCTTCCACATAGACAGATGTCTAGAAATGACACATACTCTGATTTCCCACTTTCTCAACTCCACCCCCTGCGTCCTAGTGAGCATCCCGGGGCCCGACTCCTCTGAAATAACACCCTTGAACCCATTTAAGAGATAATCCAACCAGGGCCAAGAGACGGCTAAGCGCACGCCCACGAAACGCACCTGAACAAATGGCCTCTGAGTCCCCAGCAAGACTCTAGAACGCACTATCGATTTATAGGAAATCTAGCGGAGAGAGGAATGTGGTCCACAAGGCTTCACAATCAGCGAAATCCAGGCTGTGCGAGATAAAGAGACCTGAGGACGCGGCTTCTTCCGATAAACACGTCGGCAAGGCAAACAGAAGCTTTGGGGAGGGGAGGAGCGCCGACTGATGACAAGGAACGCGAGACACTAGTGACCCGCCGAGACACTAGTGACCCGCCGCAGTGTCCGCCTTATCTCAGTCCTCATTAAAGCCAGACGTCAGAAGACGAAGATTTTGAAGATGTTCACGCAAATTTGAATATTGTTTGAGGACATGAAAGATACTAATGCGGGATAAGGGGAAGTGTTCTGATTTTACAAGAATCTTTCGGAAAATGTATACTGAAATATTTACGGGTTAAAACACACACACACGCACATGCACAATGTATTGAACCTGAATCTAAGCGGGTCGGTAATTAGCGTGGCGTGTGCGGCGCCCACGAAGGATGGAGAGACGAGGTAAGGAACACCACGAGGCAGGAAGCCCCTGGACAGGCCCAAGCGCGACCCAAGCCCTTCGGTGAGTCAAAGGCAGGAGGGAAGCAAGCAGGGCTGACCACCTGGCTTGGATTAGGAGACAACTAGTGAGGCGTGGCCCTCGTTTTTCTTGCAAATCTAACCAGGGGTGGGGAGCCAAAGAGACATTCTTCAGGCACTGGGGAAACTGAGAGGTGGCCTGGACATCCCACGGTCTCAAGGCAAGAGTGTTAACCATGTCGGGAGTGTCGGGGGGAGGAAAACCCCAGAACGGGACCTGGAAGCTGCTTCAAACACACAGTTGGAAACCGCAACCTTTATTGTGTCCTTTTTTTTTTTTTCAGATTTTATTTATTTATTTGAGAGAGAGAGAGAGAGAGAACAGGAGGGAAGGGCAAAGGGAGAGGGAGAAGCAGGCTCCCCGATGAGCCGGGAGCCCAGGACCCGGGTCTGGGATCATGACCTGAGCCCCCAGGCGCCGGCGACAGGGCGTTTTGGCACAGATGAAGCCAGTGTGGCCAACCCTGGATGATGGACTGATTGGGGACAGGGCGATCCCTGAGATCGTCCCCGTTGTGTGCGTGTCTGAAACCTGGCACCAGAGAGACACCAAAGCTTGGAAGCCCGCGCGCACACAAGTGCTGGCGAGGACGGTGAGCAGGACGCAGGTGCCTTCATTTCTCTTGGACGCTTCTGAGCACCCTTGTGGGGTCAACGTCCACAGACAAGCCTCTACGTCATGGTCACCGCTGTTCCTTAAGACACAGACTTCACCCAATGCCTTTTTTCTACGTTTTGCCGAGTGCAGAGGGGAGCAATGAGAGACACTTAGGTAAAAGGAAAGAGCATCGCTTGCTCCGGAGAGAACTAACATCAATTACACAGCGACACTGACAGCCTGGTGGCCGTGCTGGACGGCCACGGGGTAGGACGTCACCCCCTGCAGGGAACGGGGTGAAGGGCGCAGGGCAATTTCCTGAGAGGCTCTGATTAACAAAAAGTTTTAACAAATACACAATTACTTAAAAATCCTCTGTAACAGGGGAGTCTTCCTGCAGGTGGCACTTTGGGGAGAAACACAGACCCAGAGAAACTGACCTCCCGTGTCTGGGCGTTTCAGGGCGATGGGCCACGGGTGCTCCAACCACGTCCAACCTTGATGATATTCCTTGGAGCTGCAGGGGGTCATCGGTCCCCCTGGGCCGCAGCTTGAGCAGAGGGCTTCCCAGTGGGGAGTCACCACGTGCCTAATCGACACAGACCACCCCCCCTGGGACCTCGGCCCCCTGGAGCCGTGCTCTCAGACAGGTGCACAGGGGTCCGAAGCAATCTTGGAAACGACCAGAAACTGTCTCAGGAATCAGCCTTCCCCCGTCTCCCTGATGTAGGGAGACGCCGGTAGCACTTCTGTCCACATTCACCGATGAGGACCCTGAGGCTTGGGAGGCTGAGTCGCAGGTGGAGAAAGTGACCGAGTGGGACCTGAGGGCCAGTCTCACTAGCTCCAAACCCACATCCGCATCAGAGACCGCCCTAAAACAGACACTGCAGCCCAGCGGGGTGGGGCACGAAGGGCCGGGCGGGGTGTCTCTGACACCTAGTCAGACCTAAGGCAGGGGCCTCCAGGGTCCTCAAAGGCCGAAGGAGGGGGCAGCTCTCAGAGATCTAGAAAATTCCCCACAAAGAAAATGCACTCTCCTAACACAGAACCCAATTTATTGCATTTTTTTTCACATCTGGCAGCCACACGGGCACAAGAGGAGAGTACGTGTTCTGTTCCTCTTAGCATAAAAGCACAACACAGGCACGATCCTGCGTGGCAGGTGGCGCTCGGCCTCCATGCGGAGAGGCAACCCTCCACGGGTGGAACGGGGAGCCCAACCCGAGGCGCAGAGGGATCCCAAGCTGACATGGTTAAAAATCTAGGCCTCAGAACCAGCGGCTGGGGCCTGAGGAAGGCCTGCGCCCACCACCTGAATTGCGCGACCCCCGGGAGAAAGCTCAGGATGCTCTCACGCCGCTGTTGCCATGGGGACGCGCGGGGCCTATGCCGGCCAAGCGGGGCGATTTTCAAGGGAAGCGGGAGTTCTGAGGCAGCATCTCCCGAGTCTCGAAGGTTGGCCACTACTTCAGAAAAAAAAGGGCTTGAAAACCTGTAGAGTCCAAACCGAACCCATCGGGGGGCCACGTGGGGCCCGAGGGTCGGGAGTGTGCCGCTTCTGTCCCGAGGCCTTGGGGCAGCCGCTGAGCTGGCCTCGAGGGCCGGGGCCTACCCGAGGCCGGGCGCTGGCCCAGGGCTGATGAGGACAGAGAGATTCACGAGCCTGGCCTTTGCCCTCAGAGCACCCAGACCAGGAGAGGGAGCCCAATATTTGCCCTGCAAGTCATTTCGAATTGCTCCCAAGCAGGTGCGCACAAAGGGCAGGGCCCCACCTGTCCCAGCCCCGGGCGACTTCTTTGAAAGCATTTCAGCCCAACCCAGCAAGTTCTGGAAAAGCCTGGAGGCTCACAACCTGCCACAGTTTCTCTCGTCCCCGCTCAGCCGTTCCCAGACGCTCCTGTTGGCATGCGTGGCCGCTGAGGTGTGTGGAGGGGCCTTCTCGTGAAGTCCGACCGCGGGCGCGCACGGAGCCTGGAGAAAGGCAGTCCGGCTGGCGCAGCTCAGCTGTCCCATGTCCTCGCTTCAAGGAGGCCAACCCAAACGGCCCACTGAGGCCCTCCAGGACGTTATCCTGTCTCTGGCTTTTCACTGTGTTTGCCGCTGCCCGAAACGTCTCTATTTTGTTCAGCCAGTCATGCATTGGTCACTGCCCGTCTGTTGGCATCCTAAGAGCAGGGACTGAGTCTGTCTCGTGAACGTCTAAGGACACAGCCTGTTCTCAAGCTACCTGGAGACAGCTGGTTACATACACGGATGAATTATTCAACCATGCTTCATCCTCATGGCCCGGACATGAGGCTAAACCCACGTGCCACTCAGTGGGCAAATCATTTATGTGCAGGAAGATATTAATATGACTTTGTCCCCGCCAGCTCACCAGCTATCCACCCAGGTTCTAGAAGCTTCCAACAATCTCCCTTATATGGCCCCTTGACCATATATAAAACGCCCTTGCCCCCTCGCCATCTCCTCTCCCCCGAGTCTCACCCTGCCTGGACTCCGTCCGAGGTGGGGAGGGAGGAGTAGATTCACACCTCACCACACACTCACACAGCCTGGGGCCACTCACAACGCGCTCGAACTCCTTGGCCTGCCTCAGCTCCCGCGGGAAGCCGTTGATGAGGAAGCCCCGGCTCTCTGGGCGAGATAACATGGCATTGCTGATCTTGTCTAGGATGATGCCCTGGGAAGGAAAGAGGTGGCGGATTCAGTGCCCCAGTTTCCCTCACCTACATGGCCACCTTGTCAAGTTCTCTTCCCTGGTCTGGACTTCAGGTACATGCCCTGCCCGGGGCCCAGGATTCTGGGTCCACCCTGGTGCCCTGGGGCCACTCTGGCGCACGGAGCCCATCTACTGGGCAAACGGCTACCGTGTGCCAACCTTTCGAGGCTTCATTTGCTTACCGCTACCATCTTACAGGTGGGGACAGGGGTGACCTTCATTTTACAGGTGAGGAAACAGGTACAGAAGGGGTCGGTGATACAGACGCCCAAGGTCACGAAAGGAATAAGTACTAGCAAACTTTACCAAGTGCTTGTGAAGTGCTGGGCGCTTTGCTACGAGCTTGATAGGAATGACGTCAGCCAACTCTGGCTACAGACTCCTGCTGTGGGTCCAGTTGGCCTCCCCTTTTTACACCTGAGGACATGGAGACCCAGGGCACCAAGGCAGTGGCCAGGCCAGGAGCTGTGGCCTTCTGGGCCTATCTGCTTCTACAGGGCTTCCAGGGAAACTCCTTGTGTACCCCTTTCTCCTTCCCTCTGCCCCCGGAGCCTGTGAGCTCTCACCGTAGGCACCAGGAGCCCCTGCAGCATGATGTCATGGATCTTCCGGCCCCGCCAGGTGCTGTGTTGGGCCTCCTGCCGCAGCAGCCGGCCCAGCCCCACATGGCAGAAGCCATATTTGGTTGCTATGTTCTCGCACTGTGTCCCTTTGCCACAACCCGGGCCACCCATCACGAAGATGATCAGGGGGGACTTGAGGATGTCTGGGGGGGCCCAGGGAAGAGGTGGGGAGAGGGTTTGGTGCCTGCAGGGGCCAGCATGCACCGATGGGACTGTGTCCACCACCTAGTGTGTGTCCTTGGGTGAGTGACACTGGACTTGGGTCTCCTGACATACCCACTTTTGCCCTAGGATGGCATCTGGGGATCCAGAGACATGCCCAATGGTATATCTAGACATGGCATGCCATTAGTGCTGCTATGGGTCACTGTGAAGCGGATGTGAACCCGAGCAGGCAAGGCCCTCTGCACACAGGATCTCCTTGAAGAATCTCAAACTCAATGACCATCCACTTTCCAGTTAAGGGAACAGGCTCAGAGCAGGGCGGGGGCTCGCCCGTCCTCCAGACCATCCCACACCACCTCCTCTTCCTTCACTCTGGTCCAGCCCCAGTGGCCCCTTCTGTCCCTTGAACTTGTCAGACTCAACCCTCTCCTGCTGCTCCCCCTGCGAGGTACGTCCCTGCTCCACGGCCTTCAGGTCACAGCCCAGCCATCAGGCTTTCTCTAAGAGCCTCCCACCCCATTCCGTCCCAGAGCCCCACGTCTTCCACAGCAGCAGCCACGAACAGCAATGATTTTGCCTCTTTACTTGTTCTTGTCTGTCTCCCCTGCCAGCCTCCGTACCCCATGAGGGCAAGGAGGATTTCTGTCTTGCTGGCCCTCATGCTTTTACTACGTGGCACAGTTCCTGACGTGCAGTTGCGGGTGATGAGTAAATGAACGTCCGCAGCTACCAGGCATGACCATGGGGTGCAGCCGTTTATAATGTTGGGTGTCTTGCTTCCCTCCCCCTTTGTTTAGCGAATCCCTAGGCAACCCCACATGGCCCAGCTTAAACCTCCCCTCTTCCTGCAGCCCTCAGAGCCGGTTCCTCTTTCCCTGTGACAGCCCTGTTCCCTCCCGCCTGTAGATGCCGTTTTCTGAGACTGTCTCCTTCACTACACTGTCCTCTCCAGGAGGCCGGGGAGCTCGCCGGACACATTCACCGCGGCGTGCCCAGAACCCCGCACAGCAGGCGCCCGAGTGGGTGGAAGCGCGGCTGATCCTTGAGCATGTGCAGTTGTGTTCCTATGACGGGCTGGGGGGGGGGGCGTGTGCACACTGGACTTGGGGTGTGCGGTACCTGCACCTCCCTCATGCCCTTCACAGCCTCCTTCCTTCCCCCAGTGAGCCAGCCACCCCCGCGACGTTACCCTTCTCCTGGGGTCCCAGGGCCCTGCCCCTCTGGGGCAGCTTGGACTTCCACAGACCCATCCCACCAGCGGCTCTTGGGGGGTCGCGCCCCATGCCCACCCCGCCCTGGCTCCTCCTAGCTCGGCTCAACGTCACAAGGGCCCGATCATTTAGCGAGGTGATGAAGTCTCCCCGGGGCAGAAGGAGGAAATGAACCCAAAGAGGCTCGGGTGGAGAGGCAGCCGCGAGCTGCAGAAGAGGCCTCGGTCGCTATGGTGACGCGCCCTCCTTGGACTCACTTCCGGAGTGGAGGGGCGCATGCGCTAGGCGCCCGGGAGCTCGCGAGGAAGGCCCCGTTCTCCCTCCCCTCCCAGGATGCCCCGCGGTTACGGGTGTGACGTCGAGGGAGGCGTGGCCACGGGGCTGATTAAATTAAGGGCGCTCTAGAAAAGAGGGAGACCCCACGCGAGCCTCGGAGGGGGTGTTCTGTAGTTGGGGTTCGGTCTGGGGTCTTCTCTCTGGAAAGAGACAGGGAAACCTGAGGCGGAGGAGGGTGCCATCGCGACGCGGCCCGAGTTTCGCTTCCAGGTTAGGCGCAGGCGCAGACGTGGCGGGAGAGGTCCCCGAGACGGCCGGCCGACTGGGCGCTGCCGCTGGGGAGCTGCCCCCGGGATCGGCGGCCCCTCGGGCTTGGGGTCCTCCACCGCGGCCAGAGACCCGACACCGCGAGGGCGGCCTGCCCGGGACTGAGGAGCGCGGACGGACCCGAGCCACCGATCGTCACCCATGGCGGCCCTCGTGAGTATGCGGCGGAGTGCGGGGGTGCCGGCGGCGGCCTCGGCAGACCCCTCGCTCACCGTCCTTCCTGCTCTCCCCGCAGGGCCCCAGCACCCAGAACGTCACCGAGTATGTCGTTCGAGTTCCCAAGTAAGTCCCTGAGCCCTCCCTGCTCCCCCCCGAGAAAGGATCAACACCTTCCTGAGCTTCGAGGCCTGCCTGGCACCTGCTGTGATTCTCCCGCCTAACTGGCAGGGACGTGGGGACAGGGCTGGGCCTGAGCCGAGGCCTCTCTGGGGGCATCCTGTGATTTGAACAGAAGGAATGAGTACAGTAATGGACAGTGGGATGAAGCCTCCTGGCCTGGCATTCCCCCGGCAGGATTTCCCCAGTTGTGACTCTTTTCTTGGTCCTCTTAAACCCAGTTCCAGGATCCGCCCCCCCCAAGCATTCCCTGCCTGCCCTCCCCCATCCCCAGGGCAGAGTTCCCCATTATTCCCACATCTTGGGCGCCCCCAGACCTCTGTGCCTCCTTCTGCTCTTCAGCACCCAGTGGGGAGAGTTTGGATCTGTTCCCTGACAGACGGGGAACCCCTGAGGGCTTTTGTGGGTCCACAGGTTTGCTGAGCCAGGGAGGGTTTGTTAAGTGAACGATGGACTGAGCAGTGCCTCTTCTTGTCCGTTCCAGAAACACAACTAAAAAATACAACATCATGGCCTTCAACGCAGCTGATAAAGTCAATTTCGCTACCTGGAACCAGGTAAGTCCCTGTCGTGAGCGAGTTTGAGAGCCTGATCCTGCCCTTGGTGGTCGCAGTAGACACTTAGTTTCAGTAGTAACTAAGGCTTGATTTCCTCCATGTTCCCGAGTGGAGATAAAGTGAGGTACTAAGGCCCAGGCTGAGCTGCTGGGTATCCGTGGGAGAAAGATTTGGCAGGCCCCACGGGAGGCCTTGTGAAAGGAGAACATTGAGAAGCTATGTCCTCTGACGGGCATGCTTGGCCCTGAGTTATCTGGGCAACGGAAGGGGCTGCGTCCCGCAGGCAGATGGTTTCTGGAAGCTGCCACTCTCCATTGGTGCTACTGTAGCAGAATACCACACACCGGACGGCTTATAAACACACGTTTCTCACAGTTCTGAAGGCTAGAAAGTCCAAGATCAAGGCGCCAGCAGATTTTCGGCCTGGTGAGGGCCTGCCCCCTGGCTCATGGATGGCTGTCTTTTCACTGTGTGCTCATGTGGCAGAAGGGGTGTGGGAGCTTTCTGGGGCCTCTCTTGAGGGCACTCATCTCATTCACGAGGCCTTCTGTCGGTTGGGTGACTCCTACCCGCCCAACCTTGTTTTCCAGCACGGGTCTCTCCTTTGAATGTTTTTAAAGGTCTCTTCATCTAGTTGAGCAGATGAGACCATCAGACCTTCGGCAGGTGGAGGCTTGCCCAAGGCATCCCCTCCCTTCGTAGGGTGCCTGCCTCCCAGCATCTCCACCTGCACACCCATTCATATACGGACTAACATGCTCCCCTGACCGCTGGTCCCACCTAAATTATCCAGAGAGGGTGTAGTGTTTCCAAATCCCTGATCCCTCAGCGGGGGGATCTCCTTTACCACTAATCATCCACAAGAGAAATAACCCACCCGTCAGGGGTACCCAGCCCCCAGACAACACTCACCACTAAGAGGAATAACTTGGTAAATACTTTGGGAACATACCATCTTCCATCCTTCATTAAGTAGGAGGGCCCCCCCCTCCTCCCCGACCCCTGAGAACCCGGAGGAACCTACCCCTCAGTCACGTGTCCCCTTGGAGGGGCCGTGCCCCTCGTTACCTATCACCTTGAGGTGTAGCACCTGAGTACTGATGACCTCTTGAGGCATGTGACCTCCCAGCCACTAGGACCTTGGGGGTCGCATATACCCCGTTCCCTGATCATCATGGGGGGCATCACTCATCACCCCTTGTTTTTACCACCCAGAGGTCACACCCCATGAAAACCTGGTCGTGGGGAGATACAGCTGCCAGAATTCTCATTGGCTAAGAGGTGTCCTCCCTCAGAATCTCAGGAGAGGGGTGCATTTCCTGGGGAAATGCGAATCTCCTGGGTTGTCACTAATCACCCAAAGGAGGAGGCAGGTACAGTGTCTAAGTGTTCACAAACACGAGGGATGAGGGACGTCCCCTCCCCCAATAGCCACTCCCCACCCAGGGCAACTCATGGGCAGAAACCTACCCCACCAGATGCATTCTTTGTAGCAGCTGTCCCCGGAGACCACCCCCTGGGCTAGAGGTGAACCAGCCAGGCAGGGGCCCTGCCCTCTGGGGTGACCACCTTTAGGGAATCAGGCCTGTTTACCCCCCTTTAGCAATGAAGCATACCCCGGGCTGACTCCCTGAAAAGGTGCGGGAAGGACACTGATTCCTCCCATCCGTGGGGGTGCCCTGATTCCTCCCTCAGCCTGGGTAGCTTGACCCGGGATCGGATGCTAGCTTGGTAGCCCTTTCCCCTCACATTTCCAAGGTTTTGTTCCATCGGCCTCCAGCTTGTGGTGTGGGCTGTTGAGAATGTCCGCCATTCTCATTCTTGTCCTTTAGATCAGGGGTCAGCAGGCTTTTTCCGGGAGGCCCAGCTGATGATTATGCTGGCTTTGTCGGCTAGTGTAACCGTAGGTAAATGGCTGGGCAGGGCCACATGCTGATAAAACTTTGCTTTCCCTCCTGCTTTTGGCTCTTTGGTCCTCCAGAGTCTGGGTGTGGCTACGTTAACCCTGCCCCCTGCTGATGTGCATTAGATTCCTTTCTAGTCTCCTGCTGCGGCATGTGGGGCATCTCACCCCCACTGTGTAGGGAAGCAATGTGCACATCTCAGAATTTCTTACCTGCTGCTGAATTGCCTGGAGGTCCAAATTTGGAAAACAGCCTTTAATGACGTCTAAATGGGGAGAGAGAAGTGGGCCAGTTCCAAGCATGTTGTTTCCTTTGCTTTTGCTTTTGTTTTCTCACCAAAATGATCCGTTTATTTATTTATTTTTTAACCGTTGATTTAGAAATAGTTCCAAACTTGTAAAGCTGCAAAATAAACCCAGTAGGAGGCTTAACCACATGCCTTCTCCCAGACACAGTGTCTGGACACACAGACATACAGGCCAGTATTCTACCCCTTCTTCTTTTTTGCTCAGCTGGAGGTTGGCTCTGAATGCCTGCAGCTCAGCCTGGGAGAAAGGGTCAAGGGTGTTCTGTGAGGAGGGGGCCGAGCTCAAGCAAAGACGGGCAGCCTGCTTAAAGTGTCTGTTTCCTGCCCACCGTGCCCTGTTGTCCCAGGCCCGGCTGGAGCGAGATCTGAGCAACAAGAAGATTTACCAAGAGGAAGAGATGCCCGAGTCCGGTGCGGGCAGCGAGTTCAACCGCAAGCTTCGCGAGGAGGCCAGGAGGAAAAAGTACGGCATCGTCCTCAAGGAGTTCCGGCCCGAGGACCAGCCCTGGCTGCTCCGCGTCAATGGCAAATCGGGTAGAAAGTAAGTGGTGGCGGCAGCGGAGGCCTCCCACATTCCCCCGAGTGTGCCAACTCCGTTGGGCATCTTCTCTCAACACCCAGGGCTCTCGTGGGGTTTTATTTCTGAAAGTGAACCAAACCAGGGCTCATGCAGGAGCCCTAGGGACCGGGGTGTGGGACAGACCAGACGTGTAAATGGAGGCTCCCATAGTTGAAGGGCCAGCCCAGGGTCTCCTGGCATTGAATTTTTTTTTAAGATTTTATTTATTTATTTGACAGTACAAGGGTAGGGAGGGGGCAGAGGGAAAGGTAGAGAGACAAGCAGATGCCCCACTGAGTGTGGAGCCAGATGTAGGGCTGGATCCCAGGATTCCAAGATCATGACCTGAACCGAGGTCAGACACTTAACCAACCGAGTCTTCTAGGCGCCCCTGGATTTTGCTTAGAGAACCTAGATGGTTCTGGAGATGGGTTAGGCCAGGGGGCATAGGCAGGCAGGGGCCTGGTCCTGAGAGCCACGCTGTGACCATGACTCTCTGCAGGTTCAAGGGCATAAAGAAGGGAGGTGTGACAGAAAACACGTCTTACTACATCTTCACCCAGTGCCCAGACGGGGCCTTCGAGGCCTTCCCGGTGCACAACTGGTATAACTTCACGCCGCTGGCCCGGCATCGCACTCTAACTGCCGAAGAGGCCGAGGAGGAGTGGGAGAGGTGAGTGAGCCCTGCCTGGAGGGAGGCAGGACCCAGATGGGAGCTCCCAGCTCCGCGGAAGGGAGCTGAAACATCCTTGGAAATGGGGTGTGTCACGATAGCTTTCTCTCTATCTGGGAGCTGCGTACTTAGTGGTCACCAAGCTGGACTCCCCCAGGCCCTTGGCAGGGAGCTCCCAGTTCAGTGAGGGAGGTAGGCATGGAAGCATCAGGGACACACACGGCCCTGAGAGGGCTGGGGAAGGGGTAGCTGAGCTGAGCCCTGGAGCAGGAATTGGCAGAGCAGGGGAGGCCTCTCTGGCCCTCTTGGCTTCCATCAGGCAGGGGGGCTACGGCTGGATCAATTACACATAAGATCTATGTAATGTAAAATTTACTATTTAACCATTTCTAAGGATCCAGTTCAGTAGCATTAAGTGCATTCATATTGTTGTACAACCATCACTGCTATTCCATCTCCAGAACTTTTTCATCTTCCCATCCTGAGATTCTGCCCCCATTAAACAGTACCTCTTTGCCCCCCTCCCCCAGCCCCTGGCTGCCACCATTCCTCTTTCCATTTCTGAGTTCAACCTTTCTAGGGACCTCATGTGTGGGATCATGCAGTATTTGTCTTTTTGTGACTAGCATATTTCATTGAGCACAATGTCTTTAAGGTTCATGCATATTGTAGCATATGTCAGTGTTTCCTTCCTTTTTTAAATTAAAATACTTTTAATAATTAAAAAAACATAAAATTTATCATCTTAACAATTTTTTTTTAAGATTTTATTTATTTATTTGACAGACAGAGATCACAAGCAGGCAAAGAGGCAGGCAGAGAGAGAGAGAGAGGAGGAAGCAGGCTCCCTGCTGAGCAGAGAGCCTGATGCGGGGCTCGAGCCCAGGACCCTGAGATCGTGACCTAAGCCGAAGGCAGAGGCTTAACCCACTGAGCCACCCAGGAGCCCCATCTTAACCATTTTTAAGTGTGCCACTCGCTAGTGTTAAATCTGCTCACATTCTTGTGAGACAGAACTTCACCCCTTTTCTCGCTACTGATGAACCTCATGCTATTTGATACGATCCTAAGGCTCTCTGTAGCCACACTCATATTTTTTAAAACTTTTATCACTATGCTAAATGGAAACACCGATATCGTTTATCATAAAAACAAAGGCACCCATAAACTACCATAAAAACACACGGACATGAATACGTTCTAGCCTAGTTCTGTTGCCTGAGAAAAGCCCTGAGCTCAAGCGAGATGCTGGGATACCAACACCACGCTGAGACCTTCTCTCTGAGGGACACAGGGCAGAGAGGGAATCGAAGAAAGGCCAGCTCTCCCCAGGGGATTTCAGGATCACATTATCTGGGGTCACACCACCCTCAGATCACCTAAGTCCTGTCTGTGGCTCCCCTTTGGGGAGCATCTGGTGGAGATTGCAGGGGGAAGGCCCAGGTTCTGGAGCCAGGCCCCTTGCAACCCCCACTGCACCCCTCCCCCTGCCCACAGGAGAAACAAAGTCCTGAACCACTTCAGCATCATGCAGCAGCGGCGGCTCAAGGATCAGGACCAGGATGAGGAAGACGAGGAGAAGGAGAAGCGCGGCCGCAAGAAGGCCAGTGAGCTTCGCATCCACGATCTGGAGGACGACCTGGAGATGTCATCTGACGACAGTGAGGCCAGTGGCGAGGAAGGTGAGGCCGCTGGCGTCCCCCCGGTGGCTGGGTCGTACTCTGTCAAGGTGTCTGAGTGATGCCTCAGGGAGGTTAATGCCGCTGAAGGAAAGTTTCGTCACTCACAGCCCGCTGGGAATGAGAACACGACACAGCGGGGTACACAGGCCACTGGGGAAGCCCCAGAGTCGGTAGGAGGCAGAAAGGAGCGGCGACAGGAAGGTCTCAGCGGCGGCTTTCATAGGGTTTCCACGGGATGGGCAATGCAGGGGCTGAGGTGAACAGCTTCAGATCAGCCGCGTCAAATAATTCTGGCAGGCCCCGGGCTACAGGGGTGGTTTCTGGTTGTCGGAACCCGGTGTCCGGTCCTGGGGCTGGAGGGAAGGAGGTGATGGGCGTGAGTGTGAGTGTGAGGGTCAGTGAAAGGCAGTTACGGGTGGAGGCGTGGACTGGTCAGGTTTGTGCGTGAGAGGTGAGTCCGTGGGGGTGTCTCTGCCTGGTTAGTGAGGCCCCCAGGGTGTCCAGGCATCCTTGGATATGCGAACAGGATGAGGGCCAGCCTGAGCCCCGCTCTGCTTCCCCAGGTGGCAGAGCCTCCAAGGCCAAGAAGAAGGCACCACCTGCCAAGGGGGGCAAGAAGAAGAAGAAGAAGAAAGGGTCCGACGATGAGGCATTTGAAGACAGCGACGACGGGGACTTCGAGGGCCAGGAGGTGGACTACATGTCCGACGGCTCGAGGTGAGGCGGGCGGCAGGCAGGAGGCCTGGGCCGGCCCGGGGCACACGTTCCCTCACCCCTGCCCGCCCTCTGTCTTCCAGCAGCTCCCAGGATGAGCTGGAGGGCAAGCCCAAGGTCACCCAGCAGGAGGAGGGCCCCAAGGGCGTGGACGAGCAGAGTGAGAGCAGCGAGGAGAGTGAGGAGGAGAAGCCCCCGGAGGAGGACAAGGAGGAGGAGGAGGAGAAGAAGGCGCCCACGCCTCAGGAGAAGAAGCGCAGGAAAGGTCAGTCCCCTCGCCGCTCCCCCCGGGGAAGCCGGCCCCCAACTCCCAGAGCGCCCCCATCCGAGGTGGAGCTGGCACGGGCGGGCGCCCTGACACCAACGTCCTGCCTCTGGCCCAAGCAGACAGCAGCGACGAGTCGGACAGCTCGGAGGAGAGCGACATCGACAGCGAGGCGTCGTCAGCCCTCTTCATGGCGGTAAGGCCCAGCCCGGGGCCGGAGCGGGCAGGCGGCCGCCCCGTGTCTGGACTCATGTCCCCAACCCTGTCTCCGCAGAAGAAGAAGACGCCCCCAAAGAGGGAGCGGAGGCCGTCGGGAGGCAGCTCACGGGGCAACAGCCGGCCGGGCACACCCAGCACGGAGAGCGGCAGCACGTCGTCAACCCTGCGGGCCGCGGCCACCAAGCTGGAGCAGGGTGAGCGGCCACTGCCCCTCGCCGCCGTCCCCGCCGCGGTCCCTTGTTCTGCCTCCAGGTCGGAGGCCAGAGTCGGGCCACAGGCCTGTCCACACGCACCGCCCCAGCCCCCCGCACAGGGAACCCTGGTCCCCCCACGCCCTTCCCCCCGGGGGCACAGGACTCAGCCCCGCCCGCGCCCCCCCAGGCAAGCGGACCAACGACACGCCAGTGGCCAAGCGTTTGCGGCTGGAGCCGGGACCCCAGAGCCTGTCGGGGAAGTCGACCCCTCAGCCCCAGTCCGGGAAGTCGACCCCCAGCAGCGGGTGAGTTGCCGAGAGGGCAGCCGGGGCCGGGCGTGGGGGAGCCTCCCGCTGACGGCCCCCCTCCCTGTGCCCCGCTCCCCAGGGACGTGCAGGTGACCGAGGACGCCGTGCGCCGCTACCTGACGCGCAAGCCCATGACCACCAAGGACCTGCTGAAGAAGTTCCAGACCAAGAAGACGGGGCTGAGCAGCGAGCAGACGGTGAACGTGCTCGCCCAGATCCTCAAGCGCCTCAACCCCGAGCGCAAGATGATCAGCGACAAGATGCACTTCTCCCTCAAGGAGTGACGGCCGGCGCCCGCCCAATAAACGAGCTCGGCTCCAGAACTTCCTGGGTCCTCGCCTCGTCCCTCCCCTGCGCCCCGAATCCCAGAGCCCCGCCTCTTCAGTTCCGGATCACCCCGGGCAGTTCCCTGGGCGCTGTCTCTCCTGGCGCGGGCCCCTCCTTCTGGAACCTTCTGCTGCACCTCACAGTCCGCTCCTCTCAGTCCTTAGCCTTTCACTCCTTAGCCTTTCACGTACGGGGGTGAAGGGGGTGGTGTCTCTCTGGCTCCAGCTTCTCTGGTCCCATTTACGGGGGTGAAGGGGGTGGTGTCTCTCTGGCTCCAGCTTCTCTGGTCCCATTTTTGGTTGTAGCTTATCCCCCTTCACCCACGAAGTGCTTCTCCAGTTCTCGAATTATCTTGGCTTCCTTTTCAGATCACCTCGCCCCTAAGGCCTTTGATCCCTTCTCTCACGTTTTTGTTTCAAGCATGTCTTGTTCTGGTCTCTGCCAGATACCTGATTCCTTACCTGATGCTTCTTCACGATTGGCTCTTGTACTATAGAACTTCGGATGGGGACCTGAGGCTGCCTCGAGGGCTCTGGGGGGGGCCCCCTGGGCAGTCCGCTTTGCGGGCAGATCCTGCTGATGCTTTTGCCTTCGCTCCCTCCTCCCACCGCGGTGGTCCAGGAGCCCTGGGCTGAGCCCGCGTTAGGTGGTTCTCAGCCGGTGGGCTCTATCCCAACGCGGCCCCGAAATCCCAAGCCCTTTTGTTGCTGCTGTTGGCCCCTGGGCCCTATTTTTCAGCTTTCCAGCGATGGTTCTAGGTCTCCCTGTATATCTGATGACTCCGTTATACTCCTATTTTATCTCGCATTGCCAGTGTTGTGCCGTGGGAAGGCTTTTTGAGTTTGTGGACCGTGTCAGTGCTGGAAATGGAATTCGGCTGCTGGCGCTGCGTCTGAACCCGTTCTGTGTGATCCGGCTGGGGGCGGGGGGAGGATGTGGGGCTTCCGTCTTGCTCGAGGCTGGATGCTAGGTGGAAAACTTCCCCACCCAGTTCCACAGGCCCTTGGCCGCCAAGCAGGGATGCCAGAGATAACAAGCTAATTCCTAGGAATGTCCCAGGTCCGTCCAGCCTCCCTCCCTGTCCTTCTGCCAGGTCTCTGTGGGGGCGGCAGGAAAGCAGGTTGCCCTGGCCTGACGATTTGACCCCTGGTCTCCCTGCCACGCGATGGAGGGCTAAGGCTTCTCCAACCGGGCTGGTCCCCGGGGCCCCAGTGGCTAGGAGCAAGCGCCTCGTGTGCGGCAGGATCTGGCTTCGAATGTGCCTTTGGACAAGCGACAGTTGTCTGAAGGTGGTCTCAGCAGGTGCCACGGTAACCACGCCAGCAAGATGCAGACAGAGTTGGGGTCCGTCCCCAGCTCTGCTCATATGAAAAGCCCACAGCGGTTCCCGAGCCCCCGTTTCTCTGCTCACCAGTGCAGGACGAATTCCTGAGCCGGTGTTTTCTGGGGAGGAGGGTGGGGGTTGGCTGTTCCCGGAGCGAAGGCTCCCCCACTGCGGGTTTGTACCCCTCCCCAGCAGCCTGGAGTGGGGATGTGCGTTGCACGCGTGCCCCCAGCCGTGGGGAAACACGTGGGAAACCAGCATGTTTCTGCCGTACCCCTGCCCCGGGCTGCAGGCTCCTACCTGAGCTCCGGGTCTGACCGCTGTGGGATGGAGCAGCTCCTCAAGTGCTACCCGGGCTCTTCGTGCTTCCGAGGCCTCAGAGCAGGCTTGCTCTCACAAGCTCCTCCCTCAGGCAGCGTGTTCCACACTAAACGTGCCACCTGTGTGCCACCTGTCCTCAGAGCCTCGTGTTGGAAGGACCCGGGTTAGCCCCCTTTCACAGGCGAGGGAGGGCCCCCTTTCCCTGAGGTCACAGGGGCATGGAAGTCACTAGAAATTGCTGCTGCCTCTCAGACCTGGCGGGTGTAACCGCCCCTCCAGCCCTAACCCTGGGAGGGGGCTGAGGTCCCAGGGGCCTCAGGTGGGCCTTCCAGAAAAAGGAGTCCCTGCGGGATGAGCTTCCTAGCCTCGTGTTCTGGTTCTTGGCTGTCCCCGGGGCCTCTCCTTTTTCCTGTTTTGACGCCGGCTCGGACAGGCCCGGAGACAGGAGCATGAAGCCTTAATCCTCCAGGTGACAGCTCGGCCACCTGGGACCTCCACCCCCACCCCCCCCATCCTGCTCTACCTGGTACAGGGTGGGGACTCCAGACCCCTGGCACCCTGAGTGGGGAGGGGGTCCCGCTGGTGGGCTCTCAGTGGCCCCTCCCAACTTCTTTCCAGAAGCAGGTGGGGCAGGGGACCCCGTGGCCCGCCCTGAGTTCGGCTCTGGCTGCCGCAACACTCGTAAATCAGGGGTGAAGGGGTGTCGGAAACGGGTCTGTGGAATGTCTGGATGGGGCGGGGAGGGGGTGAACGTTTAACTCTTGGAGGCACAGCGGGTGGGGCAGAGGAACCAGCGGGAAGACACAGGACAGTGTGGGCTGCGGGACACGGGGGTCATCCTGTGGTTACAGCAGCGGCAACGAAGAGGTGATTCCCCTCCTCCCGGCCCTGCCCCAGCAGCGGGATAAATTGAGGGAGCGAGGCCTCCCCACCATCAGGACCCACCTGTCACCATGGGCACAGGACAAGTCCTACTCTGCTCTCTGCTGCTCCTATCGCTGCAGCTGGGCATCACCGGGGGCCCTGGTGCTTGGGGGGCTCCGGTGGCAGAGGAAGAGCTCCAAGGGACCCCAAGGCTGCAGCTGGGTAAGGACCCCCTGGATCCCGCATGACTCCCCGACTCCTGCCCAGACACCACTAGCTGTCAGCTGCCCCTCTGTCCCCCACAGGGGTCCGCCCGCGCCGAGCCCTGTCCAGCCCCTGCCAGCTGTGGAGCCTGTCCCTACCCGTGGCCGAGCTGGGTCTGGGATATGCGTCGGAGGAGACGGTCGTCTTCCGCTACTGTGCAGGCAGCTGCCCCCGTGATGCGCGCACCCAGCACGGCCTGACGCTGGCCCACCTGCGGGCCCAGGGCCGAGCCCACGGCGGACCCTGCTGCCGGCCCACTCGCTACGCTGATGTGGCCTTTCTTGACGACCGCCACCGCTGGCAGTGGCTGCCCCAGCTCTCCGCAGCCGCCTGCAGCTGTGGCGCCTAAGGATGTCTGGCCTGGGGCCCCCCAAGGCTACTGGAGGGGCTCTGCTGACTTATTTATTGGAGACCAGAGGGGAGGTGGGCCGGGCAAGGAGCATAATAAAGGACCTGCCGCCGCATGCCTGTGTTCAGTGCATGATTGTGTTCAGCCCGAGTGTGCCTTGACGCAGCCACTTCAGCTCCCAGAGCGGGGACGGGTTGGGGGAGGGGGTTCCGGGGGTTCCTGGGCTTCCCCGGCCCCGCTCAGCCCCTGCGAACAGCCAGTGCAAGGAAGGACAGTCTGTCCACACCAACTTTATTCACCAACACGGCGTCTCCGAGAAGCTGGGGGAAGACCCCGGGGTTCAGCAGGCTGGGGGCGGCTGCCCCGGCTCCCCGGGTCCCATCCCCTCAGGGAGGGAGCGGCAGATCACAGAGACGCGTCGGCCCCGGGGAACCCGACGCGCCCCAAAAAAGGACTCTTCATCCCGAAGAATCTCATGGGAGAAGTCATAACGGGCTGAGCCCCTGCAAGAGAAAACAGGCTGTGGCTGGGTGGGATGAGGGCGGCCCTGCACCAGGTGGCCTGCCTGCCACGGGGGAATGCTCGTGTCTGCTGGGAGGGCTGAAAAAGAGAAACATGCTAGGTGGGCATCTGAGGACTTACTGGGGGGGATGGGGGCCCCTTGGCTGGGCAGTACCTAAGGATGTAGAGGGAGCCTGGCTCCAGCAAGAGTTCCAGCCACTCCCCCGGCTCCTGGGTGTGCACCAGCCGCATGACGCTGGGAGACAGTAGGGACAGACCAGCGATGGTGGCTCCGCAGAACTGGAAGAGGGCGCGTGGCGGCCAATCAGCCTCTGGCCCCACCGGCCCATCCCCAGCTGGGAGCTCCAAGGCTCTGGCCTCTGCCCACCTTGACGCTGTCCACGTGCGGCTTGATGTAGCCCCGAGGTTCCAGGTCCAGCACATGCACTGGGGACAGCAGGGTCTGGCCAGGGCTAAAGGCGGCTGCTTGCACGCGCTGCAGGATGGCCCGGCTTGCCGCCGACCAGCGTGACTTTTCTGTCTCTCGGAAACCGTGGATGGCCTGCACAGAGAGCTTCCGTCAAGCCAGGAAGCTCGCAGTGGGAACAGGGAAACTGAGGCACGGGGCGGGGGGGGGGTGGGCTGAGCGCAAAGAACTGGCTTTCCCAGCACGACCCTTGACACCAGTCTCAACTTACCACCTTGGTCCTACCTACCCTAAGATCCTGGGTCTCAAACCCCAATCCCTGTCCTAACAGGCCTGGCCTCACTCTTCTGTAACTGCCTTCAGGTTCCAGTTCAGTCCCAGAGCTTGTCCCCAGTGCTGGCCCCACCGAAATGTTCGATTTTGTTTGTCTCCGCCCACAACTCGATTCCACTCAAGTCTTCCGTCCCCGCCCCCAACCAATGACCCTCCCTCATCTTGCTCCACACCTGTTTCGGCTCCTAACCTTGCTCCTGTCCCCCCCACACCCTACAGTTCCAGGTCAGGGATCCAGCTAAGGCCACCGCCTCATCTCCGAAGTGCTTTCCCCGCCCGCAAAGGCCCTGGGCATCAAGACCCCGCCCCCAACCGCACCCCACTACAACCCAGCGCTCCGCCCCCGTGCCTCGCTCTAACGCCGCCGGCCCCGCCCCCGCCATGGCCCCGCCCCCGCCATAGCCCCGCCCCCCGCGCCATTCCTGGCCCCGCCCCCAGCGCCGCCGGTCTCACCGCGTCCCAGTGATCGTATTCGTAGCGGCGGCGGCGCAGCTCGGGCTCCAGCTCACGGCTCAGCGTCTCCTCCTCGGCCGCGCTTAGGAAACCTGGCCGCACCACGGCCGCGTCCCGAAGGCGGCTCAGTACGGCCGGGCTCGATCCCCGCACCCAGCCGGGTACCGGCAGCGTCCCCAGCGCCAGCCGCCCACTCCCGGCCATAACCCCGGGGCCGGGTCGTGGAAGCTGTCGGAGTCAGGGCCACGCCCCCGCCCCGGAGCCATTGGCTGTGGCCGCACCGAGTGCCTTCAATGATTGGCCTTCCCCAAAGCCCCGCCCCCTGGCCAAGGCTACTGGCTGCTGCTCGGTTCGCCCCTCTCAAGCTATTGGCTCTCCAAAGAACCCGCCTCCCCGCCCGCGCAGTGGACGCCGTAGATAGCGGCGGTCGGGGGGCGGGGCTCAACGGCGGGGTGTGACGTCAGGGGCTGTAGGAGGATTTGGGCCAAGGTCCGGCTTGTGGGGTCGGCCAGGACGTGAGGTTGCGGGAAAAGTGTGCTCTGGCTGAGAGGAAGGGGTCAGGGGCACGGCGTCCAGGGGAGTGACTTCAAGGCCATGATGTCAAGGTAGAGGTTGGGGTCAGGGTCTGAAGCCGAGCATCACCCGTGCCCCTCTCGTCTGCATCATCCCCACCTGTGTACAAAAGGGCTGGCTCCCACCTTATAAGTAAAGAGCAAACCCCAAAACCCTCCTCTTGCTTTAAGGGTAGGATTGACACAGCACCACTTTGCAGCCTTTACTGGAATATTTAGTGGATCTAGACACGGATTGTCATTGCCCCTAACATCACAAAATGGGGGACCACGACCCTTTGGGGGCCTCCTTGAGGCCATTTGCCAGAAAGTGGAACCTGAACCCCATCAGACTTCTCTAGGTTTATACGTCAAGTCACAGGAAATACCAAGGACAGACAGAGGTCACAGCCCGTCCTGATCCCATCATCCAAACTCAGACGGGAAGTCCACGAGACCGACGGCTGAATTTCAAGGAAAGAGAAGGAAAAGAGGGAGAGGTTGAGAGAGAGATGAAGGAGAAAACCCGCAGTTAAAAGAGGCTCCGGGAAGCATCAGTCAGTTGCAAGGTTTGCACCTTACCCGGAGG
>ML108522.1:0-17076 GCA_003697995.1 Taxidea taxus jeffersonii | reverse complement strand
CACTGGTTGGATTTGGGATGACTGGGTTTTGCGGGGGGTGGGGGGGGTTTGCAAACGGTATTTTGATGGTCTTTTTAAAGATTTCTCTTTCTAGAAATGCATGTTGAAATATGGACCCCACGACCCCTCCGGGGACAGCCACACGTTCTCTGCTCTCCTTATACAATGACATTTCTTGAAAAACATGTCGAGCTCCCATGTCTTCCCGCCCCTTCCCTCTGGGTGCACGCCAGGCTGGCTTTCGGCCCCTACAACCCTGAACGTGGGGCTTCCGCTCATGCCATCAGTGACTTGCGCTGTGCCAGATCCAGCAGCCGGTTCCCAGGCTGACTGCTACTTTACCGACATACCGATGATGTCTTTTCCATTTTCATTCCCAACCCTGACCCCAGATTTATCCATCCCCCCAGATGTCTGAGGCACATCAAGCACCAGAAGTAACATGTGTCCAAACTGGACTCCTGATCCCCTGCCCCCACACCTGCGCCTTCCGGCAGCCTTTCCACCCATGAGCTCTGCCTTTAAAACCTGGCTAGAATTCCACCTCTCCTGGTCACCCAACTGGGGCTGCCAGCTTTCATCATCTCCCGGTTTCCAGGTTTCCACGCTGGCTGCACTCCTCCCAGTACTCTGTGGGAGCCACAGTGCTCCTGCTTTTTTGTTCTTCTCAGAACCCTCCATGGCTCATGTCCCTCTTTGCTCAGATCGACCAGACCTTCTAAGCTCTGTCCTCCTTCCTTTCTGTTCAAATCTCTGCCTTGTCCCCCCACCACTTCACTTCAGCCACGAGCCTCCTCGGGGGCCCCTCCCACATGGCAGCCAGCCCTGCCACAGGGCCTTTGCGCTTGCTATGCCTGCTGCCTGGACTGCTCTGTCCCTCTCTTAACCTTAAACCTTGTTCAAGCATCACTTTCTCAGCAAGGCCTTCACTAGCCACCCCACTGAAAGCTGTAATTCTCTCTCTCTCTTGCACACACACACACACACACACACACATTCTGCATACCTCTTTCCCTGGTTTTTAAAAAAACTGTCTACTGCCACAAGAGTAAGTTCTTTGAAGACAGGGAATTTTGTTTGCTTCAGGATATGTCATGGCCTCTAGAATAGAGGCCTGAAATATCCTCTTTGCTCAGTAGGGTTTGCTGCATTTAGGGCTTGGAAGGTCAGAGCCTTGGGGCTGGGGTGAAGGCAGACAAGGCGTTTTGCAGGGCGCACGTGTGCGTGCCACAGTGGAGCAGGCGGGGAAGATGACACAGATGGGACTCAAAGACTACAAATATTTAATTGAAAATCACAGTGTTTCATTCAAGATACCTGCCCTGAGGGGCAGCCCCAAACCCAGAGTTCCTCCCGGGGCCCTTCCCGGCTCAGTGGCGAGAAGTGGGCAGGGCTGTGGCTCCAGCTTCTGATGGGCGCCTGGCCTCCCCTGACTTTCCTCTGGAGGGTGAGGTCTGGCTCTCAGATGCTGGCAGGGGTGGGCTCTGCTGCCGTCGCCGCCCCCACAGGCTCCTTCTGCACCAGCTCGGGCTCATCCTCACCATCCTGGGGAGGGTGGACTAGAACCTTGTCTAAGATGCCAAACTCCTGGGCCTCCATGGGGCTCATGTAGCGGTCCCTCTCCATGGCGGACTCTGCCAGGGGAAGCAAGAGGTAGGGTGGGTGGGGTTAAAGCTGGAGACCTGGGGCCAGGTCGGGGGCCCTGTTCTGTCCCTTCTTTGCCGGGTGACCTTGCCTTTCTCCTCTTGGTACCTCAGTTTCCCCACTGGTAAAATACCCATTCCATTTTTTTTACTGGTTCCTGATGTCTAATACACATCCAGATGGCAAGTGGACAGTGTGAATTTCAGTGTGAATTTCACATACCCACATGGCCAGCACCCAGACTGAGACAGGCTAGCCCCAGATCCCCAGCTGCCCCTGGGGGGGGCCTCCTTCCAGGCACTGACTCCTCTGGCCCAACAGTAACCGCTAGCCTAATGGCGTGACGGCAGAGATAAGCGTGCTTCTTTTTGTTTTTAAACATGTGGAATCAGGGGCGCCTGGGTGGCTCAGTGAGTTAAAAGCCTCTGCCTTCGGCTTGGGTCATGATCCCAGAGACGTGGGATCCAGCCCAGTGTCGGGCTCTCTGCTCAGCGGGGTACCTACTCCCCGCCACTGCCTGCCTCTGTGCCTACTTGTGATCTCTGTCAAATAAATAAAAATCTTAAAAAAAAAAAAATACGTGGAATCAGAGTATTTACTCCTTTTTCCTACTCGGCACTCTGTCCGAGATTCAGCCTGGCTGCCGCGTGTCACCATGGCCGGGTCTCTGTCGTTGCCTTGTGGGACTCCACGGCATCAGTGAAGCACGAATGCGCTCACTGTTGGGCATGGGGGTGTCTCCCGGCACGGGGCTCCCGCACACAGGACAGCAGTCAGGAGGACAGTCGGCACGCCCATCGCAGCTTTGGTGGACGTAAGCATCCACATCTGGTTGCACGCAGAGTGGGGGAACCGGGGCATCAGCGCCTTCTGAGCCCAAGCAGGGGTGTCAGACGGCTTTCCAGAGTGGTGGGACCCTCTTCGCTCCCGCCTGCCGTGGGTGAGTGTTCCAGTCCCACATTCTCACTGGTGCTGGGTGTCAGGTTTTGGATGTTAGCTCTTCCGGTGGATTAAAATGGCATCTCCTTGGGGTCTTAATTGGCCTTTCCCTCGACTAACAATGTTCTTTTGTAAGAAACAGATGCACAAGGGGTGCCTGGGTGGCAGTCGGTTAAGCGTCTGACTCTTGGTTTCAGCTCCAGTCGTGATCTCAGGGTCGTGGGATCGAGCTCCCGTGTTGGGCTCCACGGTCAGTATGGAGTCTCTCCCTCTCCCTCTGCCCCCCATGTACTCTCGAAAATAAATAAATCGGGGCACCTGGGTGGCTCAGTTGTTAAGCAGCTGCCTTTGGCTCAGGTCATGATCCGGGCTCCTGGGACTGAACCCTGCATCGGGGTCCCTGCTCAGCTGAGAGCCTGCTTCTCCCTCTCCCTATTGCTCTGCCTACCTGTGCTTTCTCTCTGTCAAATAAATAAATAAATAAATAGATCTAAAAAAAAAAAAGAAAGGTAAAAAAATAAATCTTAAAATATATTTATATGTTACGTGTGTACATATATATGGGCAATTTTACTTATTTATTTAATTTTGAGTCACCTCCATGCTCAACATGGGGCCTGAACTCCTGACCCTGAGACCAACAGTCCCGTCTCTCCCAACTGAGCCAGTCAGGTGTCCCTAATGATGTCATTTTTAAATATCGTCATTAAAGATGATGAGCATCTTTTCTTACATTTCTTGGCCATCTGGAATATTCTTTATTGAGGACCACATTCAAACCTTTGACTTGTTTTAAGGGAGTTTTTATGAAGATTCTGCAAACTGGTCTTTTTAAAGTGCTTAGGACAGGGGATTTCCATTGGGGGTTGGGGACATCTGCGGCAGCTTTGGTTGTCACAAACAGAAGGTGTTACTGGCGTCCAGTGGGTGGCGGCCAGGGACATGGCTTCACGTCCCACAGCGGCCAGGACAGAGGATGGTCCAGCCCTGAGGGTCAGCGGTGCCAGGGTCGAGAGGCCCTGGCTCGGCACAAGGCCTGCCACACGTGTGCGAGTTGGTTAAGATAAAGGAGGGCAGGCAGGGGTCCTCCTGGGGCGGGGCACTCACCGATCACCTGCAGGCTCTGTTTGGTGTGCTTGGCGTAGATGCCGTAGAGCTGCTTCTTGAGTTTCATGATCTCCTCTGCCTGGATGGCGATGTCTGTGGCTTGGCCCTGAGGGTACAAAGGAGAAGGCCACAGTAAGCATCAGCCACTTGCAGGGAGGCCGGAGAGGGCGTTCAGACTGGTGGAGCGGGGCTTTGCGAGGCCCACACACCCTGCGGCATCTTTGCCCCTACCAGGAAGGCTTCCTGTATTTTTTTTTTAAAAGATTTTATTTATTCCGTTTAGAGAGAGAGAGAGAGATGGGGTAAGGAGCAGAGGGAGACGGAGAAGCAGACTCCCCACTGAACAAGGAACCCCAAACAATGTGGGGCTCGAGCCCACGACCCCGAGACTGTGACCTGAGCCAAAATCAAGAGTCAGATCTTAGCTGACTGAGGCACTGAGGCGCCGGAAGGCTTCCGGTATTCACTGTATTTTCTGCACATGGAGCCTCGCCCCGCCCAGGGCAAGCGGATTCCGGGAGCAAGCAGACAGCTCCAGCTCTGCCATGATCCCGCGTGCGCCCCCCTCCTCTGTGGGGCACGCATACTCAGGGCCACTGTCCCCTGCCCCCCTCCCCCCAGGGCCCAGGCCAGACAACGAGGCCATCCCCTATCTCCCAGAGACCGCCGAGATAATTCAGACTACCCCATCCTGAGCCCTGCGGGCCCTGCCTCACTGTTCCTTCCTGCAGAAACCACAGGAAAATCCCTATCCACCCCCCACCCCTGCTCTGTGACTCCTGAGTGACCCTGGTGCTTCCCGTGAGGCCAAACATGCCGTGGCAAGCCCCCCACCCACCCCGCCCGGAGTAACAAACGGTCTTCCCAGTGGCTGGCCTCCCCATCCATGAAATCACCGTGAAACCTACACTTGCGAACACTGACACCCGCAGTGACTTCCACCCAGTCGGTCCTTCTGTCCAGATGCCACCCCCGTCCCAAAGCAGCCTGCGTGGGCCCGCCACTCACCCGGGCACCCCCGGAGGGCTGGTGGATCATGATGCGGGAGTTGGGGAGCGAGTGGCGCATGCCCGGGGTGCCGGCAGCCAGAAGCAGGGAGCCCATGCTGGCGGCCTGGCCCACACACCACGTGCAGATGGGGTTCAGGATGTACTGCATTGTGTCGTAGATGGCCAGGCCCGACGTCACCATGCCGCCTGCGGGCAGGGTGGAGTGAGCAGCGGGAGTGAGGGGCTGCGCCGGCTCCTCTCCCCAGCCTTCCCCTAGTGCAGCCCCTGGCCTTGGGGGGGGCTTGTGTAGAGGCATCCCTTTAAAGCCCGTGTCAGAAACGTGGATACTTCCGAGGGCAGGGAGGCGACAGCAATAGGTGACACGAACTAAGTGGGGGAGAGGCGAGCACGTGCTCCAGAGCGAGCTGACCCTTACCACCCATGCACACGGGCCCCGGGGGGACCAGATCTGTCAGCGTTGCAAGGGAAAGTAGAAAACTAGGGGAGTGGTGGCCGAGAGGGACGCTCTGGAGCCAGCCTGTCCTGGCAGTGTGGTCTGGGTGACCTTGGGCAAGTTACCCAGCCTGCCAGCCACAGTGTCTCCCCGCAGACGGGGGATCACTGACCCGGACCAACCACAGGCCGCTGCCTCGAGGACCAGATGAGTTCAGTGCCTATGAAACGCTTCGAGGACAGGGCACAGTCGGCGCTCGGTCGAGAGGAGCTATTCTCTTTTGGGAGGGGGTTGGTGCTGGTGGTGGCAGCTACCAATTTTAAAATATGCTGACCACCAGGTCAGGTTGGTAAAATGTTACATGTGTGATCAGAGGCAGGCTCGGCTGCCATTTTGGGAACCTAGGCTTAAAGCAAGGACCGGGCAACTTTTGGAGGTTTCGAGACAGTTCTGGGGCTCTGAAGGAAGCTCAGGACCCCTTCTTCCTCCAGAGGGAGAACGTTCCTGGTGGAAGTGGTGGTGGTCGTGGTGGTGGGGGTCTGCCCCCTGAGTCACCTGGACTGACCCAGGAAGCGGCCCTGGCCCCCCGGGGATGGCTCTGCTCACCAGGACTGTTGATGTACATGTGGATGGGCTTCTTGTTGCTCTCGGACTGCAGGAACAGCAGCTGCGCAATCACCAGGCTGGCGACGCTGTCGTCGATCTGCAAGTAAGCGGGGAGGGTGGGTGCGTGCAGCTGGAGGGCAAGGAGCAGGCTATCCGAAGCAACTGTGAGGTGGCTGGGGGTAAAGGCAGGGAACAGGGATGGGTGTCAGAGCCCAAGTAAGACAGCTGGGGAGGACTCAGCACCAGAGAGGGGAGATGGTGAGGGGTGGCAGGGCCCCAGGGGGTTGGGGCACAGGAAGTGTGGGGGGGGAGTCAGTGGGCTCAGGGCAAGGAAGGGAAGGGGTCAGGAGGGTCAGATGGGGGCATGGGGATCAGAGCCAGGAATGGGGAGGAGGACCACTGGTGAGGGAGGGAGTCAGAGATCACGCAGGGAAAAGCAGAGGGGCTGAAGGGCTGGGGGTGGGGGATTGGGGCCAGAAGAAGGGGTTGAAGGCTCATGTGCCCAGGAAGTGGGGTGTCAGACTGGGACCAGGGCGGAGCCTTGGTGGGAGAGGTCAAGAGGTCAAGCGGGTTCGAGGAGGAGGAGGGGCGCATGGGGTCTGGGCAGGCACAGAGGACAATCCCGGCAGGGCACTCACTGGACCCATGACACACACGATACGCTCCCGCAGCAGCCGCGAGTAGATGTCATAGGCGCGCTCGCCGCGACCCTGGGGGAGAAAGATGGCCGGGGGGGTCAGGGGCCGGCAGTGCCCGCGGCCCGGAGACCCGCGACTCCCAGCCCGGGCCGAGTTCCCGCGGCCGCTGTACCGTCTGCTCCACCACGATGGGAATGAGCGGGAGAGCCCGGGCCGCCGTCGCGTGCAGGCTCCGCTGCAAGGCCAGGCCGGTCTTGGGCGTCCGCCGCGGGGGGAACCGGGCGGCGAGGCGAGGCCCCAGCACGGGGAACCCACCTGCCGCCACCCGGGCCCTCCCAACCAATATTCCGGGCCACATCCCGCCGCAGTCCGTCCCGGCTTCCGTCTGATGGCGGAACTACAACTCCCGGCGAGCGTTGCGTCTAGGGCGCATGCTCACGGGCCGCCCACGTCCCTGGAGCGGGACCGGCATGCTTAGGGGCGGGGCGAGGGTGGAGCGGAGCCTGAAGGGGGCGGAGGCGGAGGACGCTTAATGAGCCCAGTTCTAGTCCCCTTCCCAATGGATTAGTTATTCCTTAACTTAAAGATCAGCCTCAGGGGCGCCTGGCTGGCCGAGTCGGTGGTCTATGCGACTGCATCTGGGGGTCTTGAGTTCAAGCCCCACGTTGGGCTAAAGCTTATTAAAAAAAAAGATTAATAATAATAAATAAATAAAAATAATTTCCTTTGTGCCCACTGGGCCCCCGGCCTAGCCAAGCCTCCAGCTTGGTGGGGCTAACTCCTACCAAGACCTTTCCATTTATCTATGGATCCCAGGCTGTGGGAGCCCAAGGATGGGTGTTGCAGACTCTGCCTGGGAGATTTGTGTGGAAAGGTTTCCAAGGAGGAGTGAGTATTGGAGCTGGGTTTTGAAGGATGGGTAGGAGTTTGTTAGGTGGGAAAGACATTCCTGGCAGGAGAAGAACAGGCAAAGGGATGGAAATAGGAAGACTCCTGGTAAGGTTTGAGACCTCTCTTTCCCCCCAAATCAGCTCAAATGCTGCATTCTTCTTCTTCTTCTCCTTCTTTCTTCCTTTTTTTTTAAAGGTTTTATTTATTTATTTGACAGAGGGATCACAAGTAGGCAGAGTGGCAGGCAGAGAGAGAGGGGGAAGCAGGCTCCCTGCGGAGCAGAGAGCCCGATGCGGGACTCGATCCCAGGACCCTGGGATCATGACCTGAGCTGAAGGCAGAGGCTTAACCCATTGAGCCACCCAGGCGCCCCCAAATGCCGCCTTCTTACAGGAGTCATCAGAGCCTAGAACAAGGGGTGATAAGGGAGGAAGGTTAAGAGCTGAGAGCTTTAGAGGCAGCTGCCCCGCCTGCCAGGCTGGCTCAACCCAGGACGTGCTGTGTGATCTTAGGCACCTTGTTTCACCCCCTATGAGCCTGAAGTTTCTCATCTGGGAGATAGCAATGATCACACCAATCTCACAGGATGGATTTAAAGAGACCTGCTGCGGAAGCAGCATACTGAAGTCCTCCGAGTTCAAATTTGGGACCCATTATTTACTAGCCATGTGTCCCCGAGCCTCCGTTTTCCATCTGTAAATAGGGATAATGATAACATACACCCTAGGGCTGCTGTAAGGCCCTGGGAATGGGGCCTGGAACATAGTAAATGCTCAGTTTGCTTTCACTATTGATGGGTTTTAATTATTGATTGTGTTATCCAGGAACCACAGCCGTCCAAGAAGTCCTCCCTTAGGAGGGTCCTTTTGAGATGGGTTTTGACAGATAGATAGGAGTTCACCGGGCAGACAGAGCCTAAATGCTGGGTCCTAGCATTGATGCTTGGTGCCCTAGATAAGGGTAGTTTTTGTACCCTCTGTGTTCACAGTGGATCCTAGTCTGATGGAGAGAGAGAACAGGACACGGACACTTATGCCTTATGGAATCAGGGCAGGACTGAGAAAAAGACCTGGAAGTGGAAGAGCTTGGAGGAGGCCTCAGAGGCAACCCTGAAAGAAGGCCTAGATCTAGGCATCACTGACAGGGTTTGGGCCCGGGGCGTGGCATTCCCCGGTGGGGACTGTGGACCTAGGTGGGCAGCATGGGCTGTCCCAGTTTCTGCTGTGAGTCAGGTGGGTGGCCCTGCCCGGCCGGTTCACTAGGTGCCGAGCTCCCGCCCTGCCCTGGGGAGAAGGGTGAGCCCTCAGCTGCTGCAGCCCCCGCAGTCCCTCCCCCCACACCCCCACACCCCTGACCTCACTGCTTCCCTTTGTTTCACCTGCTCTACCTGCCCAAAGTTCGGCCACTTTTCACTTTCTCCGTTGGTAACAGCTCCTGTGTGTTCCAGCTTCTCCCTGGGCCCTGCAGTTACTTCTCCCTTCAGCGACCGGAGAAAGCTCACCGTAACCCTCCCCTGCCTAAAGCCCTCCGCTTGGCTCCCTGTCACCCACGCTGACCTCCTCCCTCACCCGCCTCCATCCTCCCTTCCCCACTTGGCTCCCGCGGTGACACCGGCCAGCTTTCAGTTCCTCAAACAGACTGAGCCCCATCCAGGCACCTGGGCTTTGCTTGCGTCCTCTTCCTGAACCTAGCTCCTTCCCAACAAAGCTCCTTCCCCTCAAACGTCATCTCTTTAGAGAAGCCTTTCCTGATTGCCCTTGCTGATGCCCCAGGTCCACTCTGGAACCCCGGGATCAAGTCCCTCACTGGGTTCCCTGCTCAGTGGGGAGTCTGCTTCTCCCTCTTTCCCTCCCCTGCTCATGCTCTCTTTCTCTCTCAAGAATAAATTTTAACAAATCCTTAAAAATGATCCAGTATTGGTATTGTGGAGTATTGCTGGTTTTACGTTTTTTAAGATTTTCTTTATTTAGTTGGCACAGAGAGGGAGAACACAAGCAGGGGGAGCAGCAGGCAGAGGGAGAGGGAGAAGCGGGCTCCTGACTGAGCAAGGAGCCCAATGTGGGGCTTGATCCCAGGACTCTGGGATCATGACTGAGCTGAAGGCAGAGGCTTAATCAACTGAGCCACCCAGGCGTCCCTTACTGTTGTTTCCTGATTGCCTATTCTGATTAGGTGTGATGTGACAGAGAGTAACCCCAAAGTGTCAGTGACTTAGGTAAGAATGTCTTTCTCTCCAAGCAACAGTCTGGAGGTTGGCACCCAGGGTGGGCAGACTGGCTCTCTACCATGAAGTCTCCAGAGACCTTCTCCTTCTGGCTCATACCTTAGCCATTTCTAGGGTCTCCGGAATCCAAAATGGAAATTCACCTGGTACATTTATTTCCCTTCCAAGAAGCTGGATGGAGGTAGAGAGGGAAGAAGAGCCAAAGGGTGCATGCCAGCCAATCTTGAAGGAAGGCTGCTCTGCTTTTTTGGGCTACATAACATTCCATTACATATCTATGTACGTATATAGATAGCATATATGTATATGTTAAATATATGTATATGTATTTATTCAGTTCTTTGTTGATGGATGTCTTCATTGTGATGAAATTTTTTTCTCTTATCAGATTTGTATTTTTTTTAAAGATTTTACTTATTTATTTGAGAGAGAGAGAGAGAAGGAGAGCAAGCACGAGCAGGGGAGAAGGGCAAAGGGAGAGGGAGAAGCAGACTCCCTGCTGAGCAGGGAACCCAATGTGGGACTGGATCCCAGGACCCTAGGATTATGACTTGGGCCAAAGGCAGATGCTTAACTGACTGAGCCACCCAGGCACCCCCAGATTTGTCTTTTAAGGAAATTCCCTGCCTTGGAGAGCCCTTGGCCTCAGTCCTATATCCTTGTCTTTATCCACACCCCCTTAATAATCTCCTCTGGTCTCTTGGCCTTCAGTACCTGCGTATCTGATGCTTCCCAGGTTGGTGTCTCCCACCCAGACATCTCTCCGAAGCTCCAGACCTCCCTCCCTCTCTTCTCCCCTGGGATGTCTAATTAGATACCAAAATGAACGTGTTTGAAAGGAATTACTGATCTTCTCTCCCACACCAAAGCATTGCTCTTTCCATCCTTCCATTTGCTCATACTAAAAAAAAAAAACCAACTTGGAGTCATGCTTCATTTCTCCTTCTTTGTGGCACTAAATTGTGTTGGCTGATCCAGCAGGCTCAACCCTACAAGTGTACCCAGAGCTCAGCATCTTCTACCACTCACCAGTGCAGGCTGCCTCCCTGACTTGAGCTATCATCACCTCTTGCCTGGACAGTTGGAGTCACCCCTTCCCACTTATCCCAGCTTCCAGCTTCCACCTCTGCTCCTTTGTAAACGATTCTCCCTGCAGTGGCCAGAGGAATCCTTTTAAAACTTACTTGAGGGTGCCTGGGTGGCTCAGTGGGTTAAAGCCTCTGCCTTCGGCTCAGGTCATGATCCCAGGGTCCTGGGATCGAGACCCGCATCGGGCTCTCTGCTCAGCAGGGAGCCTGCTTCCTCCTCTCTCTCTGCCTGCCTCTCTGCCTACTTGTGATCTCTGTCTGTCAAATAAATAAATAAAATCTTTAAAAAAAAACTTACTTGAGCTCATGTCATCCTTCTTAGAACCCTCCTGTAGCTCCCTGACACACTCAGCTCAAAGTCCTAATAATAGTCCACAGAATCATAGATGCCCTCTCCTGCCCCATGCCTGTCTGGCTTCACCTCCTCCTTCTCTCCACCTTGCTCACTCCACTGTAGCCACACCAGTCTCCTCACTCTTCCTTTAACTCATCAGACACACACTAGCCTCAGGGCCTTTGCACTGGCTGTGCCCTCTGCCTGGAATGCTCTTCTCTCACATATCCCCATGGCTCCCTCCTCATCTCCATGAAGTCTATGAAGTCCAAGCTCATTGTCATCTTCTGATACCCCTATTTAAAACTGAAGCTCACTCTCATCTCCCAGCATGCCTTATCCCTTTTCTCTGCTTCATTTTTCTTGATACATAATTTATTAGCATAGCCCTTCCCTACTCAGAGTATGCTTCGTGGACCAGCAGCAGCAGCAGCAGCAGCAGCACCTGGATCTTATTAAAAATGCAGACTCTTAGGGGTGCCTGCCTGCCTCAGCTGGTAGAGCATGAAATTCTTGATCTCAGGATTGTGAGTTCGAACAGTGTTTGGCACGTAGTAGGTTCCTGGTAAACATTTATTGAATTAATGTCTAATTGTCTGAATGAATGCCGAATGGGTAGAGAATAGGTTGTATGAGGCAACGATGCAGGCAAATGAGCCGGTCAGGGTTGTCAGTTGAAAGCAATAGAAATTATCTTAAGCAGAGAGAAAATCTTATAGATCCAAGAAATTTCCAGCATGGGTGGCAGTCTGGAATATCCACTTGGAAAAAAAAATAGGCAGAAGGTTCCAGAGACTGAGCATTAGGGACAATTTTTCTTGAAGGTCACAGCTGCCTCTGGACAGCACTGCCCCCATGGTGGACACAGCTACAGGCAATGAACTTCCCACTCCCAAAAAAATGATTAGATGTTGGAAAGTAAAACAAACAAGTGAACAAACCAATAAGATAAAAAGACATGACACGTGTCTTCCAGAAAAGGAGATCAGTGATAGGGTAAATGTAGTCATTCAGGAGAGAAGTGTGGTGGCAACTTGGGGGAGGTAGAGTGCAGAGGAGATGGACTTGTGAAGTGTGTAGGAGGTAGAAGACACAAAGCCTGCAGACTGCAGAATAAATCGTTTTCTTAAAGTTATGCTTCTCCTTTGTGGCAGTTATCCACATAACAAACTACCCCATAATTTAGGGGCATAAAACAATAACAATAGCATTAAACATTATCAATATGCCGTTTCTGTGGGTCAAGAACACAGGGGAGCTGAGCTAGGTGTTGTGACTTGGGGTCTTTCATAAAGGTGGTGTCAGATGTCAGCCAGAGCTGTCATCCTATCCAAAGGCTTAACTAGAGTTGAAAGATCTGCTTCTGAGATAGCTCACATGGCCAGCAAGCTGGATGTCCAGCAGTTGTCAGGGAGCTTCAGTTCTTCCCCATGTGGACCTTTTGATTAATTGAGTGTCCTAACAACATGGCGGCTGGCTTCCTTCCTGAGCAAATAACCCAAGAGAGCAAAGTGGAACCTATAATAGCTTACAGAGCCTAGCTTTGGCAGTCACACATTGTCACTTCCACATTACTCTAATGGTCACACATGATTCAGTGCGGGGCAGGGGACTCTGCAAGGGCATGATACCAAGAGGTGAGCATCACTGGAGGGTGGTCATCCCACCCTTCTACTCAGGGACTACATTTCCCAGCATTCCTTGCATCTGAGGAGCCGTACTATGAGTTTTCATTAATGGACTTTGCAAGGAAATGATATGTGACACTTCTAAGCCAAGGAGCTTAAGAGACAGGTGTGACTTCCCTCTCATCCTCCTTTCACAGGCCCTTGCAGCTGAATGCAGTGGCCTGATTAGGATGGTGGGACCGTGGAAGGAGCCTAGGAAGGTAACCACCTGCCAGCTAAGAACACTCCCTTTGAGTTTGGATTAGTGAACAACAAACTTGCATCATATTTGAGTCATTAAACATTTTAAGATTTAGGCATTGCTGCAGCTAGTATTACCTAACTAATTCAGGAATGGATTGCCTATGAATGACTGAATTCAATTTTGTTGTTGAATAAGGTTCATAGGTTTCTGGCTGGAGCCATTGGGTGCATAAAAGTGCCTTTTACTGAGATGGAGACTTAGGTTTGGGAGAAGATAATGACCCAGTTTAGGACAAGGTTTCTGTACTTTGGCACTACTGACATTTGGGGTTGGAAAGTTCTATGTTGTCTGGAGTCACCCTGTGCATGGTAGCATAGTAGTTCAGTAGCATCCCTGACCTCTATCTATTAGATGCCAGTAGTGTCCCCCAATCATGTCAACTAAGAATGTCTCTAGACATTGCCCAGTGTCCCCATTTGAGAGCCTGTGGATTATGATCTGATAAGTTTGGGCAGCCTGGGCATATCCAAGTGGTGATTTCCAGGAAGCTGATGATTCTGTAATTCTGGCACCCAGGGAGCAACGAGGAGGTGAGATCTTCCCTCCTCACCCCTACCCCAGGAATGGGGTGAAGTGAGAGGAGACCAAGGAGAGCCTTCAAGTAAGAGAAGTAGGAGAGGAGTGGGGAGGGGGGCAGTCACAGGTTCATGGAAGACAATCAATCTAGCAGAAGAGCAAGGCTGGCAGGGGCAACAGGCTGTTGAGATATGCCATCAGTTTCAGAAGTGTCAAATGCTATGGGGAGCCATGTTAGTGGAGAGGGGAGTCATTTAAATGGGGTGTCAGCAATAAAAATAATGTTGTAATTCATTTTTATTGACATGAAACAAGTTCCGTGGTATAATTTTTTTTAATAATTTTTTTAAAAGATTTTATTTATTTATTTATTAGAGAGAGAGAGAGAGCACAAGCTCAAGCAGACAGAGTGGTAGGCAGAGGCAGAGGGAGAAGCAGGCTCACCGCCGAGCAAGGAGCCTGATGTGGGACTCGATCCCAGGACACCGGGATCATGACCCGAGCCGAAGGCAGCTGCTCAACCAACTGAGCCACCCAGGCGTCCCCTAATTTTAAAAAAATTATTAGAGTAGGGGCGCCTGGGTGGCTCAGTGGTTAAAGCCTCTGCCTTCGGCTCAGGTCATGATCCCAGGGTTCCGGGATCGAGCCCTAAGTTGGGCTCTCTGCTCAGCAGGGAGCCTGCTTCCCTCTCTCTCTCTGCCTACTTGTGATCTCTGTATGTCCAATAAATAAATAAAATATTTAAAAAAAATAAAAAATTATTAGAGTATAACATACATTCAGTGAAGTTCATGCATCTTAACTGTATAGCACAATTATTTTTTTACATGGATGTACACCTGTGTAACCACCACCCTGTTCAAGATCCAGAAAGTTCCTTCATGCCCCTTCTCAGTAGGTATAGCCTGGATACTCCAAGATACCACCATTTTTATTCCCTTGATGTAATATCTAAGGAGAAAACAAGCAGATAATTAGGTAATGTAGACTTTATAATTCAATGACCACAACTCTGTGCACCTCTGTTTTTCGCTCTTGTCCTTCCCTGCCCATCTTGTTTTAAAGCCCACTCTATTGAAGTATAATGTTTGTATAATAAAATATGTCATTTTAAGTGTACAGTTTGATGAGTTTTGACAAAACCCTGTAACAACTGCCACAGCCAAGATAGAAAATGTTTCCATGACCCCCCCCAAAGGTCCATTGGATCCCTTTGCAATCAACCTCCCCTCCCACCTCATCTCCAATTATTGGGCCATTTTCTGTCACTCTAGATTAGATTTCCCTGAACTAGAATTTCATAAAATGGAATAGTATGTTGTCTTTGTTGACTGGCTTCTTTCATTCACCATAATGTTTTGAAATTCACTGTGCTGTTGTGTGTGTGCTTTGATTCATTACTTTTCATTGTATGGATGTGCTAGACGTACTAGAATTTGTCCATTCACCAGATGATGGGCATTTGGGTTGTTTCCAGCTTGGGCTATTGTAAGTAAAGTTGCTCTGAACATTTGTGTACAAGACTTTGTGCAAGCGTATATTTTTGCTTCTCTTGGGTAAGTATCGAGTGGAATGGCTGGATCACGTAGAAGGGTTTAACTTTTAAGAAAACTGCCAATCATTTTCCAAAGTGGTTCCACCATTTTACACACCCACTAGAGATGTATGAGAGTTCCAGTTACTCTACATCCTCTACATCACTTTCCAGAGACAGGTTGTTGTTTTAAAATCTTAGTTCATCCAGTGGGTGTGTAATGGTATATCCTTGTGGTTTTAATGCTCACTTCCCCGGATGACTAATGATTTTAGGCATCTTCTCCTGTGCCTTTTGGCCAGCTCTGTGTCTTCTTCTGTGAAGTGTCTGTTGTGAGCCCTTTGTCATTTGTCTTGTTATTGAGTTGCAAGAGCTCTTTGTGTATTCTCGCAATAAGCCCTTTGTGAGATGTAAGTATTTCAAATATCTTCTTCCAGCTAATTTTAGTAGTCCTCCTCAAATCTTGAAATCTTTCAATTGTGCCCTCAGGAAATCACAATTCTTCCTAAGGGAAATTCCCTGTACTCTCAACCTCTTGACAAAACATGCTCTTTACCTTCTCCCCCAACAGAAGCCTGGCTCTCCCCCAAGGACTGTGAGCCTCTAGGTCATGACTGTTTTCTCTCCCAGCTCCTCACACCCACGTGCCTCTTGGGGTGAGGTAGGCACCCTTCCTCCATCATGGTTTCTACCTCTTCTCTGACATTCTGCACCTTTTAATCCCGGTCACCAAAAAATACCCACAGCTTGTTTATCTTGTTTGTTTACCTATTAGCCTCAGGTGATGTCCTCTCATCTCTTCCCAATTGTATGTCCTGGTTTAATTTTCTTTTCTCAAATACTTCTCTGGGCATAATTCTTAGTGATTTCAGTATCCACATAGACCAGGGTTTCCCAGCCTCAGTACTGTTGACACTTTGGGGCCAGACCATTCTTGGTCATGGGGTCTGCCTGTGCACTGTGGGATACTGAGCTGTATCTCTGGTCTCCTCCCACTCCCCAACTTGTCACCAAGTTGTGACAACCAAAAATGTCTCCAGAGATGGCCAAGTGTCCATTGGAGGCAGAATCCCCCTTGAGAACCACTGAGCTTGATGATGCTTCTGGGTATGCAACTTCCAGTTCCTTCCGCTCTTTTTTCCCTGCCAACTTGTCCTCCACTCTGCCTTTGCCCCCACCTCTCATGGTCTTATTTTAGACCTTGTCATTTCCAAAAATGGCATCATTTCCCATGTTCTCAGGCACCCTACTCATCAACCCACAGTTCTTTTCTTTCTAGCTCATTCCATTTGGTATTCCTATCCAAACAATCCTTTAGCTCTGCCAGAATTTATAATCCATGAGCCCCATCCTCCCCTTTTCCCTTGTGCCCTCACTCGATTGACATGGGCTGTCATTACAATCACTCCTTGACGTATGTCCTCAACTCCCTCATCTGCCTCTTCCCTCATCACATTTAGGTGGTCAGACAGCCAGATTAAAGCCAGGCCCCCATCTACTCTTCACCCGTACCTGGGAAGCCTCATATGCAGCCATGCTGAATGGCCTCCCTTGAGATTTTTGACCACCAATCTGCTGCCCAGTGATCCTACTCTGTGTCCCGGTCCATTCACTCATCCACTCTCCCATATGGTAATGTCTCATCTTGCCTTCTCCCCTCAAACCTTCTCCTTCCTCCTCTCAGTTCTTGAACTTGCCTCCTATCTTCTGCACAAACAAAGCCACAGAAGGTTAACTTCCATAGGACTTAGGCCGTCAACATTGCCTTCTTTCTTGTTATGATGACGAAGCTGTCCAGGCTCCCAGCCAAGGCCAACTCTCTACCTACATCCTGGATTCCATTGCACTCAAGGTCATCACTCTAAATAAGTCTCTGCTTTCTCTTACTACATCAGATGTTCCCTTTCTCCTTGATTACTCCCATCTTAAAAAAAAATATAGACCCATGATCCCACAGTGTCCTCCAGCTATTACCCATTTCTCTATCCTCCTTTACAGAAAAAAAATCCTTCTAAGAGTTTAATCTTTTCTCGGTTTCCACTCCTTCACTTTTCATTATCTCTTGGACCCACTCTAATTGGGCTCCCCCCTCACGACTCCACTGAGATACCAGCTGTCAAGGTCACTAATGGCTTCCAGATGGCCACATTCAATGACCAATTTCAATAGCCAAATCAGAG
>RCUC01157146.1:0-66461 GCA_003697995.1 Taxidea taxus jeffersonii | reverse complement strand
TGGGAAGACGCTGTTGTGTGACCCCATCCTCAGGCCAGCCCCAGCTGTAGTGAAAGCCTCTGTCCTGCTCGAGGACCTCTCAGCTTGGACATCAGTGGGGCGCCTTCCCAGACATGAACTCTGACAGTGGTGCTGTCAGCTTACCTTGCAACCATCACCTCAGACCCATTTCTGTCTGTATCCCCAACCTTTGCTCAGGCCACAGGCCACTCTCCTCACAGACGAGCACTTTGGCAGATAGGTGTCCCTGGCTAGCCCTGTGGGGACCCCACAGGCCTCTGCCAGAGTAGCAGCTGTAGAGGTAACTACAAGGTTGGGAGCAGGTCCCCTGTAGACAGAACCCCAGGGAGCCAGGTCTTTACAGCCGCCCTATCTCCTGAGGCTCAGAGAAGAGCTGCTCTGAGATCCAGGGCCTGGCTCCTCCAGGTTTGGAGGGAAGACAATGCCCCTAGCCTGGGCAGATTCAGCAAGCTGTGGCCACTGGCTTGGTCCACCAACCCAGATCTTTTCGAGGGCCACCCTGGCTGCCAGGGAGGGCTCTCTGGGATCTTGGGAAAAAGCAGAGCCCATCTCCTCTTCAGCGCTCTACATGTGCCCTGGGCCAGCTCCAGGAGGCAGTCTTGCCCTGGCTAAGGATTGAGGACACGGTCCGGGGTCCCTTGAGGCCAGGTTTGCTGGAGGCATTTGGGATCCTGCTGGGGCATCCCATTTGGACGTAAAAGGGTCAGATCTTGGGCTGTGATTATAAAGAGGCCACTTTTGATTTTAAAATAGTTTTATATTAAAGAAATGAGTTAAGGGGAAGGATTTAATGGGTGAGGATTCTTGGCTGCCTTGGGATAATTACTCTTAAACCAGTTCCCATTTCTCAAGTCCTCTGTGGTGCCAAGCCTGTCATGCCACCATCCCTGGGAGGGGCTGGCCAAGGTCCCTGGCATGGCCAGCAGCATCGGCCTGTTGTTCCAACTCCATATGGCCATCACAATGCCCACCACTCCCTCCCCTGGGCCCAGTTGCTGTGGCATAGAGCTGGAGAGTTACAGGACAAATCCAGGTTCAAATCCCACTCTACTGCTACCTTCCCTCGGCCTCATCACCCTCATCTATAAAATGGGGGTGAAGACAGTTCTTGGATCCTCAGGAGAGAGTCAGGCACCTGCCCAGGGCCCTTGGCCTGCCTTTGGAGGCAGCTTTCCTAACATTACTTCTCTGCTGCTGCCTGCGCTCAAACTAAGCAAACGCTGTCCTCAGATGGTCTCCCACAATACAGAGGAAGAGAATGGCCCTTATATCAGACCAGGGGCGCCTGGCCTCCCATCTCTCCAAAGGCCTTGACCCAGCGCCCCCTCAGCAGTGTATCTCTCTGCTTCACAGTTGCTGTCCCGATTGTTACCTCCCCTCAGTCCTCAACCCCCTGCCCGTCTATCTGGGCTACAAACACCTCCCAGACACATCATCTGACATTACAGCTAGGGCTCTCCTTAGGGAGCCCTCCAGATTTGGGCTGGACTAGGGCAAGGCAAGAAGGCACTTAGGGTGCAAACTTAAGGAGGTGCCCACTCTCAGGCTCCTATAAATGCAGGGCCGGGCCCGAGGGTGCTTGCCTCATCCTGGCCCCAGCCCTGCTCAGACTCCTCAGCAGCCCCGAGTGGGTCCCTTTCCCCTGGTGTTCTGGAGCCCATTCTGTGGCTTTTCTCCCACCTCTCAGTGGCTCCTGCTCAGGGTTCCCTCCTGTTCCTCCTCCGATCATCCTGGGCCCCCTCTTCCATGTGTACCCCTCCGCTGCAGCCTCTAGACCTATCACTTTGAATTAAGATATGCCAAAGTAGCCCAACCCTCTACCTTTCTCCTGGCTAAGACCCCAACATTCCACTAATTCCTAGCACTCTACTCCAGGGCCCTGTGAATACTGCGTTCACCTTGGTCAGCTGCTGCCCAGGCTCCCCAGTCCAGGTGGAGGCCCTACCCTTGGATCCCCTTTCCTTCCCTGTTAGCCAAACCCTGTCCTTGGGCTCCACCTCCTAAACTTCTCTCATCTAGCCCCCTGCTCCTCACCTCTACCATCCTGTCCCCCTTTTCCTGGCCATTGGCCACCACCTCCTCCCTGCTGCCACTCCTGTGTGCTCATTCACAGCCCCCAGAGATCTTCCCCGGTTCTACATCTGGCTCTGCCCTGCCTCTACCCCATTAGCTCTGTCTCTGCCTTGCCTCTACCCCTCTACTCTTTGTGATTCCCCATTAGCCTCGGGAGAGTCCCAGCCTCTCCCCCAGGGCCCCAACGCCCCTGGTCCTTTTCAGCTCCACTCTCTGGGCTCTCTCTCACCTTTAGGCTTGCATACCTGCTTCCCCTTGGCTTCAAACTTGCTGGTCCCTTCTCTCTGCTTTGGAATACTGATTGGAGTTTAATTTAATTCCCTTAATTTAATTTAATTCCCTTTAATTTAATTTTAATTCCCTCTCTTCTCTGCTTCCATGGCCCCCGCCCTGCCCTCTATATAACCCTCACCCGCTCAGTATCTATGTCCCTCTCTACACACTCCGCTTAACTTACCACTGTCAGTTCCGCCAATGCCTAGAACAGACTTTGATACAGCCCAGACACTCAGTGGGTATTTGAGGCATGAATAGATGAGTTTATTAATAATTGCATGGATGGATTGTCATGTAGGTGGCTTTGGTGGCCGGGTAGGGATGAGGGAAGATACTACAGAAGCTGTAGCCAGTGTCTGCCCATGGCAGCAGGTGGCTGGAGGGAAAAGGCCATGTCATCTCCAGCAGGCTGGGTGCTGATTTTAATGGCCCGGCAGTGAGGTGCGTGCATGGCGGAGGCCTGCAGAAGAGGTAACGCTGAGAGGGCAGCCCTGCCCACCTCTAATTATTGCTTGAGTCTTTCTGGCAATGCCAGCTGCCTGCCCCAGAGAGCTCGGTCTCGTCCATCACAGTGTGAGCTCAGGGTGGGGCTGTTGCCACTGCCAGTGGGGAAGACGGGAGAGATTCCCAGGGGCCTTTGGGTCTTGGAGAGCAGAGGCAGCCTCAGGCTTGGACCATGCTCAGCTCCTGTCCTTCCTGTCCCCAGCTGAAGGGTGTCCCCTGACTTGAGGGTCCCATCAAGAATCCTCCAGGGTGGCCAAAGAGCAAGCCAGCTGAAGTGGGGGGGTCCAGAGCACCCCCTAGGCAGGGAGCCTCGGATGGTTTGGTGTCTGCTGACGTGGAAGCCCTTGGGAAAATGGTGCTCTAGTGGCCGCCTGGGCAGGCGGGCAGCTCAGGCCCGGAAAGAGGCCTTGACCACACGGCCCTTCAGTGGCTGTGGCGGCCGGAAGTTGTTCACCATGTGGATCCTCTCGTCGTCCTCTGAGGTGAAAAGCAGGCTCCGGAACTTCTCCATCTTGAGAAGGTGGAAGAGATACTCAGGGCAGAATGGGGGTGGTGTGGTCCTCTCTGATCCCAGACATATCATCTGGTATCTGGCCAATCAGCTCCACCTCTCCCTCCTCTTGCTCCTAGGTCTTGTCCCCACTCCTCCCCACTCATTCTTTCTTTGGGATCCTGACCTCAAATATTTACCCACTAAAGGCCCTCTGAACCTGGACCCTGCTCCACCTAGCTCCAGTTCCAATTCCATCTAGCTAAGACTTATCAACAACTGCAGGATTCAGATTCTAACACAGTAGGTAGGGGTGGTCCTAGGATCCAAGGACCTTGCCTCTCAGCCTGTGCTGAGGTCCTAATGACTTACAATCAAGTGAACTCCCAAAGTATCTAAATGTGAAAACAAAAACAAACAAACAAACAAAAAGAAAGCAAGAAAGAAAAAGGGGGGGGGCAGGACCTGGTTGACTCATCCAGAAAGCAACCAAATCTTGATCTCAGGGTCATGAGTTCAAACTCCACATTGGGCATTGAGCATACTTTTTTTTTTTTTTTTTTTTTAAAGAATCTAAATGTCTATTAGTAAAAGGTGGGAGCCTTGATGGTGGGACCATAAGCTATAGCTTGTTGGTTGGGAGAATCGCACTCCCTGGGATGGGCCCTGAGTGCCATATCCTCCCATCTCACCTGGTTCTCTGGGAAAACTCACCTGCCTCTCGGAGATGCTGATAGGTTCCCGCAGCACGATCCAGGTGACACTCTCACTCAGTGGGGGGGTCGTCAGGGAGCCTGGGTAGGTCCAGTAGTGCCGGCTGGCAGGCAGGAGGCACTTGGGGTTGAAGCAGCTGAACTGGGCTTTTGTTCCCTGGGGCAGGGCAGGCCAACCCAGGAATCAGCATAGACCTGCCACTTGGAACAGACCAGCATCCTCCCCACTCTTTCCTTTCGGTGGGATTTAGGCTTCTCCTTGGCCCACTGATGCAAATGTGGGCCTAGGCCTGTGATACCAGAGGCCATCTCCCAGCCCAACCCGGGCCCTGTCCACCTGTTGGCCGGTATGTAAAAGCTGTGGTTCCTTAAGCTCTCTAGTCTCCGTGTTCTTTTTTTTGTCCTTCAATTGCCCTTAGCTGCCTGTAGGATGGCCTTTGACCAATCCTACACCCAACCGGGTGGTATGCTGGGCACTCCGTGAGGCCACTGACTCTGGTGATGAGGAATCATTCGCAGGGCCCTGCAGCTGCTAACCTGTAACCTTCAGCTCAGTGGGGGTTTGCTGTCAGACTGGAGCAGTGGAGGGCCCACTCTCTGCTCCAGCTTCTTCCTCCCTCCTGCCAGGCTGCTAGGGTCAGGGCTATGGACCCCCGGGCTCACCTTAAACCGAACCATGTAGAGCGCATCTGTCAGCCGGTTCATGCTGGGGTGCTCGTTCCCTGTCTGTCAGGGAAAGGGTAGAGTGAGGCCAGCACCCACCACATTTGGAATGAGGCCCAGCACCAGGCTTCCCATGCCCCTCTTGCCCCCAGTGATCACCCCTTACCTCCAAGAAGACACCAACCACAGCCAGGCCATCAGGTGCTGAGGCTGCCTCCCCAAAGGTGCTGTATTTCTTGGCGTTCCAGTGAACAAGGTGCAGCTGCAGGGGCAAGGCCAGTGCTTAGTGCCTCCGAGGGGCCCTGGGAGCTCAGAGCTGGGCTTCCCTCACTCCCACTGGACTCCTGGCCCCTCTGCAAGTGGGGTAAGGCTGTTAAACCTCCCAGGTCTCTGGGAGGACCCAGAAGAGCCCCCCAGTGGAGCCCCCGGTGGTCACAGATAGCATCCACACTGCTCTGGGCCCCACCTTTTCCTGAGCCCCCAGTAGGATGCCTGTAGGATGGCCTTTGACAATCCTACACCCAACCGGGTGGTATGTTAAGATTCCCAGAGAGGAATCTGTCTGGAGCCTTGCCCTTAGTGAACTGTGAAATAGATAATGGCCCTCTGTGTGACACATCTTGGGGGAGGCAGTGCCTGCAGCTGGGTCCAAAGAATGAGTAGGGGGTTATTAGATGGAACTCTCGGGAAAAGTACCCCAGGTAAAGAGAATAGCATAGGCAAAAGCCTGGTGGTTTGAAGGAGCTCGGTGTGGACAGGACATTCATCACATGCCAGTCAATATGGGGAGAGGTCAGGAAAAGATGAGGTCAGGCAAAGCCACTACGTGCAGGGCCTTGAATGCCAGGCTCATTCCTTAAAGGGTTGTTAGCAAGCATGTGGTGGGACTGGACTTTTCTTTAGAAAACTCCTTCTGGACCCACAGAGCAGGCTATCGGTGGGTAGAGTTCAGGTGGAAGACCGTGTGCTGGGGGCCGGTGGAAGGTGTCTCTCCGAAAACCCCTGGGTGTGCCTCCTCACCCTCTCCAGAGCCCTACAGCAGGCACCCATCATGTCCCTGACTCTCCTGTCCTTCCCCGAACAGTAAACGGATTCAGGTAGAGGGCCCTTACCTCGCTGGGGAATGACTTGCCATCTACCGTGTGTTCTGAGCCCACACTGTGCTTCTTGCCCCAGTGGAAATGGAACTGCTTGAGCCGGTATGGCCCATCCAAGGGCCCCCCAGTCACCACTGCAGGAAGAAGTGGGTTGTGTAGTCATTGATGTGAGAGATCCCACGTGGCCCAGCAGGTGGTGGTGCCAGGACCAGGCCAGTGTCCAGGAAAATTTGTTGGGCTAACTACACTTGGGGCCATACTCACCTAGTCCCCTAGGCCCTTAGGGCCATGGTGGTTGCCTGAAGGTGGCAAAGGTAGTGATAGAATACACCTGTCTACTTAGCCATCCTCCCCATTCCCTCCCGCTTCTGTATGGAAGCTGGGACCTTGTCTCCCAGGTCCCCATTACCACTAATAAGAAGCCTTTCATGTCGGGATCCCTGACCAAGGGCTAGATCGGAAGGATTCTTTTGTTCAGTCCTTCTGGAAGCCTTATAGAAGTCATGAGGGACAGAACCTATTGTTATCTCTATCTTATAACGGAGAAAAACGAGGCACAGAAAGGGCAAGGCATTTGGCCCAGGTCACACAGCAAGGCACTGAGCTAAGACATAAGCCTTTATTTCCTTCGTAAGTCCGGAGCCCAAGCCCCTACTCGCCAGATCACACTGTCTCCCTAGAACCTTGAGCCTTCTCAGGACCTGGTATTGTCTAGAGTGCAGCTCCTAAGGGTTCACACTCTGATGACCAGGCCCAGGCCATCTTCCATGGCCTCTTGGGAGGTCCTTACTTGTGCTGGTTTGGTGACTTTCTCACCCTGATACCTGGTGAGCTGGGGCCATACACAAGGCCTCCTGGGACTGATTGAATTTCCAGGTGAAAGGGATCTGGCCGTGGAGGGAGCCCTGGGATCAGGTGACAGCCCTCGGCTCAGAGTTCCACTCTAAGGCCCCTCCAGGATGGGTGACCAGGGCAGGGCCTTGCCAATTGTGGGGCCTGTGAGGAGGAGGATGACAGAACAGTCCAAAGGCCCGCCCTTGCTACCTGGCCTTATCTGAGAAGCAGGGTCTGTCCATAGCTTTGCTGGAGGGTTGACAAAGGGAGCCTGGGAGGGTGGCCATGGCAGTGGCCCGATCAAGCTGTTCCATCCTGGGGAGGCAGAAGCATTAAGGCCTGCAGGCTGAGCTCCTTGATAGGACCTATAAAGGCCCACGCCTCTGAGCATGCCCCACCTGGGATGCTACAGGGTGGTCTGTCAGGGAGTAAACTCCCCACCTAAGCCCTTGAGCTTAGCACATGTTGCCCTCTTCCAATGCCCTATCGAACAAACTATCATTCACTGTGGACTCACCATGTATTCTGCACTCTGCTGCCATCAACCCCCATAATGTCCTTGAGAGGAACATTATTACCCCTGTTGGACAGATACATGGCTGAGGCTCGGAAAAGCAGATGTCCTGCCCAAAGCCACACAGCTGGTGAGTGGCAGAGCCCCAGCAGTCTCACTGCCCACTCTCTTTCTGCTGACTCCCTGCTCCTTTGAGCCTGGGTATCCTAGTAGGAGAGGGAGCCTGGCCTCAAAGTAAGCCACTGGATCACTGATCTAGAGGAATGCCCCCTTGTGGTCCTTCCCCACCTCCCAACAACAGCCTTCACTAAGCTATTGAGGTCTGAATTGAACCTTCAGTGCCCTCTGAAGGCTGTTAGAAGGTACAGTCATATGAAAACTGCTCCTTTAAAAACTGTCGTTTAGGTTCATCAAGAGCCCCATGTCCCTCCCCCAAGCCCTGGGTGAGAGGCTTTATTAAAAACTCAGTACCAGGAAGTGTTGTCTCTCTTCTGAGGGTCTACTGGATTTCTTCCCTTCTGCAACAAGAACTATAACTCGTCCTCTTTCCCTCTTTTCCTAGCCTACCAGGGAACTCGGTGCTAAGCAACTAAGATCACTCTTCTCTGGCTTCCCTCCTCTTCTCTGCTTTTTGATTTTCTGCTTGAAACTTAAGTTCCTTTGTGTGCTTTCATTGTGTGTGGGGAGAAAGGTGGATAGAGGCAGAGTACCAATTACTTTCTTAGGCAAGAAACTCTAGCAGCTTCCCCCCTTGCCTCACTCCACCCCTCATAGGCTTATTCATAAGGATAAAATCTCTTCACTAAGGAGCATTTCTGAGGCTTCTGCCTAGGAATTTATTATGAAAGAACCTGAACTCTCAACCCAGGATAAACAGATGTCATAAGTTCCTACGGGCCTCTCTCTGGCCCAAGCTGATTGGAATCTTGAGGTTGTGGGTGGGCTGGAGACAAGACCTTTGGAGTTGCATCAGGCTGATTTGGGCATGCCCCTGCTCATGGAGTCTCTGCTTGCTCATCTTAGAGGTGGGTTCTTGAGAGGAATAAAGGAGCCACCTAAGACCTTAGCAAGGAACCTGGCACACAGAACACTCTAGCTCCCTTCTCTCTCTGGGCTTGGCCAGATCACACAGAGAGGAGGGTTTGGCCTTAGGGTGCACAGCAGGTCAGTGGAACTGCCTGGACTGAAAACAAACCTAACCTAAAGCCGTAAATGGAAGAGAAGGAAGGGAATTCGCATTTCTTGAGCATCTGCTGTATGCCAGCACTACAAACATCACTTCCATTTTTCATTTTTCCTCTCTATGACCCAGAGAGGAAAAGAGGGTCTCACTGCTCCCATTGTATGCATAAGGAGACTGAGGCTCAGCCCAAGGCTTCACAGCTGGTGAGAGGTGGAGCCTCCCTTCCCCACCACAGCATCCTGCCCTTCCTGAGCCTGCCCCACACAGGGTGAGGACCCCAGTGGGAGGGGGACCAGCCTCTGGCAAGGGCCACTTACCAGTTCGGTCATCGCTGTCATTGAAGTCCACCTGGACAGAGTGGCCATTGTTGGCGATGCTGAGGGATATGCAGGCCTCATAGGAAAGCTCCAGTGGTTTCAGGCTGGGCGAGTACACAGCCTGGCTGGACACAATATTGATTGGTGACTGGCGGTCTCCCTGGGCAATGGGATACAGCTTGTGCCACTGTGAGGGGCCTGCAGGTGGGGAGAGGGCAAGGGCTCGGGCTGGCTTGGATCTCTGGGTTTGCAGGTGGAGGATGCCTGTGGGGGACAGTCTCCCCATACCCCTTCGGATGTCAGCCCCTGCTCTGGAGCTCCAGTCCCAGCTCTGCCATTTCCCTCTCTGCCTCCACCATTTCCTTTCTGCAAAATGGCCTCACTAAAACTCTGCCCCCAGAGGTGAGAGGAGGCCCAGAGAGGTAATTCATGGAAGGGAGCACAAGATAACCACAAGCCGGGAGGCGGCTCCAGGCAGCGACTCCTCCCCAACTCGCAATACATGCTCACAGAGGGCCCCAGGCCTCTGAAGTCCCTGACCTGGTCCTCCCAGGTATCTGGCCTCTTCCCACACCTTGAGCATGTTTGTGTTGGTGTTTGTGTTAATAGTAACAAGAGCTAAAGTCAACCTAGCTTTGGCTCTGTGACATGTGCTTACCCCTCACACCCACATTGTGAAGCAGAGACCAGCATGATCCCCATTTCATAGGTGAAAGAACCGAAGGCCATTCATGCACACATGTGTGCACGTGTGCGCACACACACACACACACACACACACACACACAAACTTGGGTATGGGTATAAACATACAGCTTGTGCATGGGCAGTCCCAGTTGCCCTCCCCTCGCATGTGCCTACAGATCTGTAGAGATTTTTACGTGTGCACACATATGTGCACAGTGACCTGGGTTCGTCAGGCCCAGAGTGGCTGGACCCAGCAACATATATGTGTACATACACACACACAGTCCTGCCAACTACACCTGGCACATACATATGTACCATCACACACAAACACCCCTGTTGCAAACCCAGGTCTGCAATAAAAGATTACAGCAAAACACACGCTCGTGCAAGCACGTACACACACACACACACACACACACACCTGCATGCACACCCACGAGCGCCCACCACCTGCCTCCCAGAGGCTCCATCTGCAGCCGAGAGGCTCGGCATCTCCCTGGGGAACATCCTGAGATGCAACCTATTTTTAGAGCTATTGCCGGCTGGTGCTTCTCCCCGTTTTTGGCTTCTTAAGTTTTCCTCAGAAAACAGCAGCAGGTGCCGACAGAGCTGTGTCCCCAATGGATGACTCAGAATCGTGGCCCAGACCCACTGGGTTATTTTTGAAGTCCTGCGAGCATGCCGCATGCCCGCACCTCTATCCTCTGTCCTTCCCTCTCTCGTTGCCCCTAGACTGAATGACCCAGGTCCTGGGTGAGGGGCAGTGGCCTGAGCGGGCAGGCCCGTGGGGCAGGCCATATAGGATACTGTATGCTCAGAGCTGGTAGGCAGGACTAACAGTCAGGGGACTCCAATTCTGGAGGAAGCACCCAGAAGCTAGTTCGGAGCTGGTGCTGGAGGGAAGATGATCTTCTATGGGTTCTGTCAACCTGCCCCTTCTCTGCCTCTCTCTCCAACTCTGGTGGTCTCTGTTGCTTTTTTCTGACTGTCTCTAGCTTTTTCACACCCAGCTCTGGGGGTCTCCCCTCCATAGTATGCTCCTGTGTCCCTGTGTTCCAGAGGGAGCCAGACACATCACAGCACCTCCCTAGCTCCCTCTGGCCCACTGCCACCTCCTAACCCAGAGATTAGCACAGGACCCCCACCCTCCCTCAAAGAGTAACTCCCAGAAAAGGGGAGATGAGGAGTGTTCTCTCACCAGCACTTCCCTGTCTCCGCACATCCACCTGCCCTGCCTAGAGTTTCCTTCTGGCAGCGTGGATCTTGGGTCTTTATTGTTCACCTGACGGAAAAGGGGGGAGCCCTTACCCCACACCCCCACCCCAGCTTCGTAAAAAATAGCTCAAAAGGTAACTGACCTGCCCCAGCCCCACATTCAAGCCATCTGGCTCTCAGCCCTGCATCCTTCTCCCTTCCTTTGCATCCTAAGGAAACTGAGGCAGGATCTGGGAGCTATTCACCCAGACAGGAGGCTGATGTGGGCCACGCACTCCCACGCTTCACACCAGGACGTGCTCAGACACCCTCCTCGATGTAGACACCCAGACACACGCGTGCACCCCCAACTCCCCCTTCCCTCACATACCTGCCAACGCGAAAGCTCGGACACTTCCGCGGGGAAACTCTCCCGGGGACACCGCGCCCTTGTCCGGCAGAGCCCGGCTCCGGGGAGGTCCCCGAACACACGCCGTGCGCGCTCCCCGCATAGACACCCGCGCACAGCGCTCGGCCCCGACCGCCCCCCCCCCGCTGCCCAGGGCCACCTTCGCCCCACTGCCTGCCGCGGGTGAGTGAGTGTCGGGGCCCAGGTCCCGACGAGCACGGCAGTCGGGCTGCGCGGAGGAGGCGGCAAGACTCGCGCTCACACGCGGGGTGGCTCGCTGGCGGCGGGGCTGGCGGGGTCGCAGCGCGGACTTTGGGCCAGGAGCCGGGGAGCCAGGGCTCGCGCCGGCAGGTGCCCTGGGTTCTGAGGGCTGGACCAGAGGGGTGTCCCGGGCCGGGCGGGAGGGTGGAGGCTTGCGGGTCCGGGAAATCCGACTGGGCTCGAGAGTCGGGGGTTAGATCCAGAGGGTCGGGGCTGGCGGGGTCTATACCTACCGTCGTTCTGGCCGTAGCCCCAGCCGTGGTGGCCGGTCATGCCGCTGCTGTCCCCGCAGCCGTGCACCTGCCTGCTTCGCTCAGTTCCGCAGGCTCCGGCTGCGGCTCCGGCCCCGCTCGCTACCTCCGAGCTGCCTCTTAAAGCTGCGGCGCGCGGGAGGAGCAGTTCCCGGGGGACCCGCCCCCCAACCCCCGGCAGGGCTAAAGAGGCCGGCGGTGCCCCGCCCTCGCCCACCCTCAGACCAGTTGAACCCCAGAGTTGAGTCTAGGTGGAGAGTCAAGGGACCTAAACCCCTCTCCCTACTCCCCACCTCCCCTCCCCCACCCTGGCTGGACGACTCTCCCCTCAATTCACGTGTACAGGCTCCACTGTACTGTGCGGTGAACCGCCCTGGTTTCTCCACATCCCATCATATCCCATAAGCCACAAATCCTATTACCCATTACGGGGGAACCTGGACTCTGGGTCCTGAGTCCTCCCGGATTGGAGAGTCCCCTCCAAACTGCAAAGTACGTTGACCATCAAGTGTCCAGAACTGGAGCTAGACACTATATGGCAGGTGCTGGGCCAAGCTTTGGGTCCTTTGGGTCATCTAACTCCCTTAGCTACCCTAGACATTGTGTGGTACTTCCAAGAGCCCACTTTCACAGAGACAGGGCTGAAGCCTGGATGCACATGATCTGTGCAGTGTGCAAAGGATTCACGCCCAGATGGTCTCACTCTAGACATTGTGCTCTTTACCACTTCTCTTTGTCCTGGGGGCAGGGGTCCCATGGTTATGGGGGTCTAGGAGAGGGGACAGGACTGGCAATCCAAGCCCCTGGCCCCAAAAGGGGAATAGGGAGGAAGTAGCATCCAGTAGGCATTGAAGACAGGTGGTCAAGAGCCAAGAACCAAGTCTGAGACCCTGCCTCCCACCCTCTTGTCTCCATTGTTTCCTCCTTCCCTGCAGGACTTTCTGCCCATGCCTTTCCAGCTTGCTGTTTGTCCTTCCTCTCCTTTTCTCTTCATGACCTTCGGCGCACCTGCTGGGAACTCAGGCCCTCCACCCTGTACTCAATCTCCCTTCCTGCCTTGGCCCAACATTTTCCCACCAATAAGTCTTCGTCCTTGCTGTGCCCTCCTCGCCTGTGAGTCCTCTGTCTTCCACCCACTGGCTTCAGGCCACCCAATCTGATTCATGTTAGGATGTGGCCTTGTGCCAAGGATAGGCCTCATCTCTGACTAGCCCTCAGCAGGCAGTTTTGGGAAGACAGATAGGTGGGTGGATGGAAGGACAGACAGATGATCCCACCCAGGGATCTTTACACAACAGGAGGTAAAGGGCCATTTGACCTTGACCAGAGGAGGCTTTTTCAGGCCTTGCTCTTCACTGACCTTGTGAAGGAATCTGTCATCTTGTCTGCCTGACTCCCCTACATCTCTGTGGTTATCTCAGTTTCCTTCTTCTCAGCCCCAAACCTCAGTTCCACAAATTAGAGTTGTGGAGATTAATGGACAACTGGTTGGCTGGGTCAAGGTCAGTCAGTGACTTCACAGCCCTGCCTAGATCCTCTTCTTTGACCCAGGAGCTGGAAGGCGTCCTTACTAGAAATATGATGGGCAGGTGGGGGTAGGAGACTCTCGATAGAGATTTGGGACTGTGGGGGCCCCCCAAATTAGCATGTGACAGAGGATGCAACGTTGTCAAGGCCCCAGGTCTAAGTCAGAACTCTCATCCTCAGACCAAGAAGACAAAAGCTTGCTCAGTCCCAGATGAGGCAGCCCCCCTTCTCCTGAGGGGAGTTGCAACACTCTCGGGTCTGGGGAGGGGGCCCAAATGTATTTACTTCACAGAGCTACTTCTTCCTTCTGAGTGACCCAGGCCTAGTCTATATTTATTTGTAGTATTTAATTAAAAACTTGGAATTATGCGTATAATTTTGCAATCAATTTCATCTGCACAGCAACCCTAGATGGATTTTTGCCCCTTTTTTTCAAATGAGCAAAATAAGTCTTCAGGAAATTGAGTTAGGGAACATAGCAAGTGACAGAGTAAAGATAAAAGTCCAGTGCTGCTGAGTCCCTCATTCAACATGTCTAAAAGCGCGGAGAGGGGGAGGAAGTGGATTTTAAATTTGATTGTCATTTGCATATATGCAAGACTTTCCCTGGAAGGACTTAAGCTTGGGAGAGTGTTTGTCCCCCAGAAGGAGACTGGGAGACAGGAAGGGTGGGGGAAGGTGCGGAATAGGGGTGGGAGAGACACCAGTGCTTATTCCTTTGTACCTTCTGGAAGAAACTATTACCTCTTTAACAACCAAATACAAGTTTATCTAATTCTTTGCTTTCTGCACTCTGTCTTCAGTAATTTTCTCCGGGTCCTGGAGTGCTGGGCAGGTGAGAGGAGCCAATGCACTCTGCCCAGTTTTGCCCATTTCAGGTGAAGCCCCCTTTACCCCAGCAGCCCATTCAGGTCAGTCTGGGAAAGCTGATAGCCCCATTCAGGCGCCTCCTGTCTCAATTATGTGCTGTCTTTAAAAATGAATTGGTTTCACTGCCCAGAAGTTTATTCTTTGGTCTTGCTGGCATTAGTGGCTCCTAGATTTCACTGTTCATAAAGGAGGGGGAGTAGGGAGAGGGTGTGGATGGTATGAGGGCCATGATGAATGGTTGGGGGAGGCGGGCAGGAGCAGCTTAAACAGCCATATCTCAGTCAAGTAACCTTGACCAGATCTCACTTCCTCTCTCAAAAGTGCAGTGTTTTTGCTCTACAAGGTGATGAGGGGATTGTCCCTGCCCAGCCTACATCATGGGGATCCTGTGAGTATTGGTTTAGACAACAGATGTCCCATGCTGTTCCAACAAGTAGAGTCCTATGTACTGTATATGACTGTCACTGTATGTTATGCACAGGGCTTGTAGGCCAGGCCAGAAGCCTTGTGGCCTGGAGACCCTAAAAGCAAAATTATAGCTTTTCAGGTTTTTTGGGGTTTTTTTTTGGTAGCCCTTTGGTTTTATTTTCTGGGATTAAAAAATGTGAGGCATAAATGTTTTTACATGGTCTTCTTGAGTATACCCTTTGAAATGACTTATCAAATGGCTTTATTCATGTCTCTTGGTTATCAGTATTCATCAATATCACTGTCAGCCTTGATTAATTGGTTAAAAATTTCAGAGCAGAATAAAGAACTTTCATGAACATTTCCTCCTAATCCCTGAGAATCACAATCATCACACATACAAATCCATATTTTAAGGATTTATTTCTTTGACAGAGAGATAGAGAGCACAAGTAGGAGAGCAGCAGGCAGAGGGAGAGGGAGAAGCAGGCTCTCTGCTGAGGAGGGAGCCCGATGCGGGCCTCGATCCCAGGACCCGGGGATCATGACCTGAGTCGAAGGCAGATGCTTAACCCACTGAGCCACCCAGGTGCCCCATCACAGATACATTTTATCCCTTCATCATAAATCTCTGGAAAGTATCCGTGTTCGTTCATTGTTAACAAGGCAAGGAACAGTGTCATAGAGGGTTAATCCATGTAAATTGGCTTCCACTTGTAAAGAAAGTTTCTGAAAATCACAATGTAAGTCAGGAAAAAACCAAAGAAGGAGAAAGTCATAGACCATTCTGCTGCAGCGGTGATCATGTGAAGCACATAACCTCTGTCCTCAGGGTTCCAATGGAGTTTCTGTACAATATCTGTGCCAAAATTCCCACTGGACAGAAGTGATGAATAAGTCAGCATGTAAATGCACTTACTCCACACCAGATAACCACCAGTCGTCTGATCCAGAAGACTTGTTTGCCATGAATTTTGGGCTGCATTTGGTTACGCGAGCATGTGTAACGAGCCCATACCAAAGGTGAGCACAGCTCCACATACATGTACAACAAAAAGGCTGTTTTCTGGAAGTTTGCCACAACAGAAAGTCCAAAACAGCTCAGTAAGCCAAGTACAAGGCCAGCCTTGATTAATTTGATGATATGACTCTATTCAGGATTCAGGGCATGAACTTACTGGTCTTCAAATTTGCACAAACCTGCACCTTTCTAAATCCTGAAATCTTCTCTGCTTTCTTTGAAGATCCATGAATCAGAACTGCAGCCACAATTTTTAAATTTCACAAATATTTGAAAGCCACTGGTAATAAGATTAATTCCTTATACTGTCTCCTCTAAGTGGAGCAGCTAACTTTGTGGTTTGAAACAAGACCTCGCGTGGGCTTGTTGCATGAGAGGATGGAAGAAATGAGTGAACAATAATGACCATAATAATGAAAGTTATTATCCACACAGGATTTTTTGTGAATCTGGCTCTGTGTGTATTCAAAATCTCATTTAAGGCTAATAGAAGCCCATTTATCCCCACTGCACAGATGAACAAACAGAGGATTTAAGAGGTAAAGAGCAGATTTCATAAATAGTAAGTGGTTAAAAACCAATCTGTCCGATTCCAGAGCCTGAGTGTCCCACGATTACTCTACGTACAACATTCTTATTTATACATCTGTGCGTGTATGTCTGATGACTTCCTTGGGACTAACTGCTGAATGCCAAATCCGATGATACACATATTGGCAGTAAGGCATTTGAAAATGAGCAAGTATGGTGGAAGTAGTTTCCAAAATTTATTCTTTCATTCAATACACGTTTATTGAAGCCTTATAGTGCCACATTCTGAGCCAGGCCTGGGTGATACAACTGTGAACATGACAGAGCCACACCTGCCTCAGGGGAGGGGTGAGTGAGAAAGACAAGAAATTGGCCAAAGAGCACCAGGATGAGAAGGGCAAAGTTAGGCAAGGACAGAAAGGGAGAGATAGTGGTGGAGGCCAGGGAGGGTGTCCTGGGTGTGACTCATTCTTTATGGCTGATTTCCCACATATTGTAAGCTCTTTCGGGGCAGAGCTAGCCCCAACCTGCCAAGGAGCCCAAGGTTTTAGTCTGCCCCAGCCAAGACCAACCAGGATGGGTAAAATAATAGATCTGACTGGGGTCTGGCCAGATCTGCTGGGATATTTATTTCTAATTCTTGTACCACTTTTTAATAGCTGTGAGGCTTTGGAATTGTACTCACCTCTCCAAGCCTCTGCTCTCTTGTGTATGAAATGGGGTGAGCAACATATCTATTGCATTGGTGAGCCCAAAATGAGATGGTGCATGGCAAGGCTGGAGGGTAATAAGTGCTCAGTAAGTGAGGGTCCTACTGTGGTTGTGGGGCTCATTTTCCCCACTTGTGTTGTTCAGTGGGGGGCTAGGCTAGGTCAGTGGGTGTTTTTGTTTGTTTTCAGATTTTTTTTTATTATTATTGGACAGAGAGAGAGAGAGGGAGTACTTGCTGGATGCATGCACAATCGGGGGGGACGGAAGAGGGAGAGGGGGGAAAGAGAGGGATAAGCAGAAGCAGGCTCTCTGCTGAGCAGGGAGCCGGATGCGTGGCTCAATCTCAGGACCCCAGGATCATGACCTGAGCCAAAGGCACATACTTAACTGACTGAGCCACCCAGGAGCCCCTAGGTCAGTGGTTATTAAACCTGAAGTGTGCCTCAGAATCACCTGGAGGGAAACCCTGACCCAACGTGACTGGTGTCTTTATGAGGATAGATCCAGACAGAGACATGAGAGGCGAGTACCAGGTGCCAGTGGAAGGAGAGACTGAAGTGTGGGGAGCTGTAAGCCAAGCATTGCCAGCCAAACACCAGGAACTAGAAAGGCCAAGAAGGATTCTTCCCTTCAGGCTGCAGAGGGAACAAACATACTGCCCACACTTTGATTCAGACTTTGAGCTTTACTGCGAGACAATACATTTCTGTAAGGGTTAAAAAAAAAAATATATATATATATATATATCTTTATTCATATATATATATGAGTTCTTTTTTCTCACAGATTTTATTTTTAATAATCTCTGCATCCAACATGGGGCTCGAACTCACAACCCGGATATCAAGAGTCGCATGCTCTACCGACTGAGCCTGCCAGATGCCCCCATGAATCTATAGTCTTAAGCCACCCAGTTTGTGGTGCTTTGTTATAGCAGCTCTGGGAAACTAATGCTGCGTGGTATCTTTTTACAGACACCACCAACACAAACCCTTGTCAAATTCACATTCTGCATGGGCATTATGACTTCCCCCACCAAATTTGGGGATGTTTCCTTTCATGCAGTCCATGACTGCACAGAGCATGAGAAGCTAAGCTGTGGACTCTCACCTGTTGTCTTTTGACCTTCTCACATTCCCTGCGTGTATTTTATTATCCCTTATATTTCACCTGTCCAACTGGAGAAGGAAATGTGACAGCATAAGCACATGACATGCTGGGAGAACCTCATGCCTTTGTTTCCCATCAATTGTATTCTATGGTTGCTGGGTAGGGATCAGGGAAGTCATAAGAAGGTGTGCCCCACCCTGATCCTGGGGACATCACCCAGGGGAATTGTATCCATCACCTCACCGCATCATTACCATCAAACTGTCCCTCCTCCCATTTCCATCCCAGGGTTCATTGGGGCAGGGATCTGTGCTCATTTTCATCATATTTCAGGCAATTAACCTGAAGGTGCCTTTAGGGTCTAGGAGATAGAAGGGAAAGAACCCTCATCTCCCTTCCTGATGCTCTTCTGACTTCTAGTCTCCTCTCCCCCTTTCTTTTGGGGTAAATCTCTTCCTTGGCACCCATTCCCACAGGGCAGCCATCCTCTTCTTGAAAAGTGGCTCTTTACAGAAAATGGAGGTCTTGGGACGCCTGGGTGGCTCAGTCGGTTGAGCTGCTGCCTTCCACTCGGGTCATGATCCCAGGGTCCTGGGATCAAGTCCCGCATCGGGCTCCTTGCTGGGGAGGTGGGGAGCCTGCTTCTCTCTCTGCCTCTGCCTGCCACTCTGCCTGCTTGTGCGCTCTCGCTCTCTCTGACAAACAAATAAATAAATAAAATCTTTTTTTAAAAAAAGAAAGGAAATAGAGGGCTTTACATTCTTTCTTGCTTTTATATTAAAGGGCCTCACAACCTCACCCCTGCTGTCTCTCAAGCCTCCCCTGACCATGTCCTACCCTTCACCTAACACCCCACCACATCAAACTTCCTTTAGAGCCTCCATCCTACCATGCCTTCTCTGCCTCCCAGGAATGACACCTGCTGTTCTTTCTGCTTAAGACATGCTTCCTTGCCCACACGCTGTGAAACATTCCTGGAGAGGGAGGAGGGGAGTGGGTAGAGTTTCTCTGCGCGCCTTTCAGGACCCCAGCTTAAGGGTTAGGGTTAGGGTTAGGGCCACATTGTACTTACTTACTGTCCCTCTCCCTGCTGGAGGCTATAAACTTCTCAAGAACAGGGCCGCGGACTTATTTGTCTTTTTATCTGCAGCTGGGAGCAGCTAACTTTGTGGTTTGAAACAAGACCTCGCGTGGGCTTGTTGCATGAGAGGATGGAAGAAATGAGTGAACAATAATGACAATAATAATGAAAGTTATTATTATCCACACAGGATTTTTTGTGAATCTGGCTCTGTGTGTATTCAAAATCTCATTTAAGGCTAATAGAAGCCCATTTATCCCCACTGCACAGATGAACAAACAGAGGATTTAAGGATTTAAGAGGAAAAGAGCAGATTTCATAAATAGTAGGTGGCTAAAAACCAATCTGTCCGATTCCAGAGCCCGAGTGCCCCACGATTACCGTACGTACAAAGTCACGGACTGGCCGACTAGCAGGAACGCAGCCCGAGGGAAAGACCCGCCTCAGTCCGGGTTCCGGCTGTGGGCTGTGGGCTGTGGTTGTGTGTTCGCGGGCCCGCTGGGGACGCGTGCGCAGTGAGGTGGTGGCGCCCCCTGCGGGCGGCGCGCGGGAGGCAGAGACGGCGAAGGGGGCTCTCAGTGCGCCTGCGTGTTTGTGGAGGTGGTGGCGGTACTCGGCAGGGGCTCCGCTGTTCGCGCTGCGGGTGCGGCCATGGCGCAACCGGGGAAGCTGCTCAAGGAGCAGAAGTACGACCGGCAGCTGAGGTGAGCCGGGGCTCACCGAGTCGGGCGGGCCGGCCGGCGGGCTCCTCTACGTCCCGGCCGGGCCTAAGCGAGCGGGCGGCGCGGTCGGGCCTCTTCCAGGCCTCCCGCTGGGCCGGGCCGGGCAATCTTGGGCTTGGGGAGCCGGCTCTCGGGGCTCCTTGGCCTGGGGCCCTGGGGTGTCCCTTGAGGGTTGCAACTTCCCTTCTCCGAGGGGTGCGCCCGCCCGCCACGCGGTGTGCAGTTCGAGGTTCGCGGTCCCAGCGTGGGCCGGGTCCCGGGGCTGCAGCCGGTCCCGCCTCGCTCTGCGCGCAGTCCTCATTTAGCAGAATTGGGGGATCGGGTGTACCCCATTCCGGCCGCCCAGAGCAGCGCCCAGTGTTAGGGATTGTCCTGAGCCAGCGCTGTCCAATAGGAATATAATGCTAGTCTTGAGTGTGAGCCGCATATGTAACTACACATTCTCTAGCAGCCACCTTAAAAAGAAAAAAAGAAACAGGTGAAATTAATTTGAATACAGTTTCTTTAACCCAGCATATACAAAATATTACCATTTTAACACTTAATATAGAAATTTATTAGGGATTTTTTTTACCTCTTTTTTCATACCGTCTTCGAAATCTCACATTTTACACACTTGTATGCACATCCCAGTTCCGACTAGCGGTCCTCATTTTTGGAGCTCAGTAGCCAAATGTGGTTGATGGCTACCTTAGAGGACACTGCAGGTCTAAGCCATCAGACAGGTCCTTGGCTTATTCCTCTCCCTTGCCTTTTCTTCTTACACTCCCCATTCCTTATTTATTGAGCATCTACTATGTGTTAAGGCAGTGGAAGTAACACAAATGCTTGGCCCCCATCCTTTTTCGAGCTCCCCACCCCCCCCAAGCTGGGAGAAATTACAGTATATCCCTATATGTCCCCAGGAACTCCCATATACACCTACAGCCTAGTTCTGTGTTAGGGGCTTTAGGCACTTAATTTTGAGAGCAGCATTGAAGGCAGACATTCTCTTGGCTTTTGGGGAAACAGAATCTTGGAGAAACTTAGATAATTTGTCCAGAGCATCCCATGTGTTTCAGCCAGGATGTAAACATAGGCCCTGTGGCTCTTTCAGAGCCTGTTCTCAGTCACATCACTCTCCTCCCAAGCTTCTGGGAAAGGAAGCAAGGTGACAGAGCCCTTGTAACCACCTTGTGTTCTTTTGTAAATTCTTAGCATTGCTTATGTTTTGAATTCAGATATAACTATACAAGACAGAGCTGAGAAGATATTTTAGCTTACTTAGTAACTGTGACAAAGGAGAATTTTTGCTGAGTCCCATCCAGTTAAGGACCAAATTTTACTTTTCATGATAAGAATTGGTTATCGGTTTTGGAGTGTCATAGGGAGGTAGCTAGAAGCAAAGTGGTACAGCTAGGCAGCAGTCAGCCAGTCTGAGCTCTCCATAGTTAAGCCAGCAAGGGAGCAACGAGGATTGATTTCTTGTCTGGCCTCTTTCTTGAAACATGTAACCTAGAGATGCACCAGTATTCTCTCTAGGCTCAATATCTGAGTACCCAAGCATCCATCAACCAAATCTGCCAGTGTCTTCTGTGTGCCCTACTTTCACAGAAAAAAACAGATGTTTCCCATCTGTTTGGTTCTTCTAGGCTATTCCTCCATTCACTTGACAGCTGTTCACTGATCACTTACTCTGGACAAGGCAGTGTGCCAGGCATTTGGGGCTCCAGTGGCCCAGTAGGGAGTTAGGTGAGCCCTCATGGAGCTTAGAGTAGAATGGAGAGATGGATTTTCCTCAAATAAAAAACCAAATGAAGTAGTTACCATTGTGAAATGCTCTGGAGGACATACTGGCTAAACAATAACAGGGCATCTGTTTTAGATTAGGTGACAGGGAAAGCACAGTAAAGCCTGTCAGTCCTCCAGACTGTGGCATTTTTCTGGTGATTTTTCATACTTCCCATACTGACAAGGAAGGATAATAGGCTTTCTGGGTGAAGGTAACCAGGCTGGGCCAGATGCCATGATACATGTGTGATCATGCGCCTTGCCCTGTTAATGATATGCCAGTGCGAATATATATAACATATATTTCTAATCTTTATTATATCTTTGTGTTTGATAATGTATACATTTATTAGTCATGATATTAAAATAACATTGGGTGTTGTATTTTAAAGCACTCCTGTAGAAGTCACTGTGAGGTTTTTCAGATGACAGTAATTCGGTTTCCTTGGTAAAGCTTTCTCACTCTTGGAGATGTCACAGTGATAAATTCTACGTCAAGATCTTAAATATACTGGCTCTATGTAATTTAAGGAGAAATGAAATAGAGGAATAGGTTTTAAGTCTAAAGCAGTCATTTAATGTTAATATATCTAATATGGCTGTTTTGTAAGTTATCTTGAAAAGAGTAATGGGTAAGGAGTTGGAAGAACCAAGTTTTTTGTACTGATTTCACCTCCTTCTAATCATGTAAGGCATCGTTCTGAGTCTTAGGTTACTCAGCTGTATAATCCCCATAACACCTGCTACTCTTCCTGTCTCACATGTTTATTATGGTTATCACATCAGCCATTCTGTCCAAGAACACTTTGAAGGTCTAAGATCACCGTCCAAATAAGAAAGTTGCATTTGTGTGGAAGTTTTAGAAATGTTGAATTTGTGTCTTGTTTTGTAGGTTGTGGGGTGATCATGGACAAGAGGCTTTAGAATCTGCGCATGTCTGCCTAATAAATGCAACAGCCACAGGAACTGAAATTCTTAAAAACTTGGTACTACCAGGTAATGTAGTTTTGTGGTAGTCAATTTACTCTATACTGTTTTGAACTAGAAATTATGTGTTCTTGACTGACTCTGTTTTTTCTCCTAGGTATTGGTTCATTTACAGTTATTGATGGAAATCAGGTCAGCGGAGAAGATGCTGGAAATAAGTATGTTTTATTCTTTTCAAACACATGTGTGTTAGGAAGAGCAGTGCACTGCCACAGGAGACTAAGGCCTAAATCCCAACTTCACTTCCTCAGTGAAGGTGACTTGACTTTCAGGTGGAAATAATCCCTGTGTTTAGGATTATGGCAAAGATGAAGTAAGTCAGTATAGGTAAAGTGCTAGCCCAGTGTCCTGCAGATAGACCGTTAATAAAAGGTACCCGTCGTTACTGTCTTCATTGTTATTATTAGTGCAAAGGAGTAGTCCTTATTCCTTGATTTGTGAAATCTAGGTAATTCCTAAGTCCTTGCATTGATCCCTAGGGGTTAGCACATAATTTAAAATTATTGTGTTAGTGAAAAAAATTATATTTTTGGATTATAAGAATAAAAAAATTACCTTTTAAAAAAAAAGATTTTATTTATTTATTTGACAGACAGAGATCACAAGTAGGCAGAGAGGCAAGCAGAGAGAGAGGAAGGGAAGCAGGCTCCCTGCCGAGCAGAGAGCCCAACGTGGGACTCGATCCCAGGACCCTGGGATCACGACTCGAGCCAAAGGCAGAGGCTTTAACCCACTGAGTCACCCAGGCACGCCCCCTCCACCCCAAAGTTACCTTTTATTTGTGTTTCTTTTGAGCTTAATCGACATATATCTCTCTGTATACTCCACTGTCTCTATAAAAATGCTGTTTTAAAGATGGTCTGCATATTATTTTTTTTTTAAAGATTTTATTTATTTATTTGACAGAGTGAGAGAGACCACAAGTAGGCAGAGAGGCAAGCAGAGAGAGAGAGAGAGGGAAGCAGGCTCCCCACCGAGCGGAGAGCCCGATGCGGGACTTGATCCCAGGATCCCAGGATCATGACCTGAGCCGAAGGCAGCGGCTTTAACCCACTGATATGCCCCTGCATATTATTTTTTAAAGATGATCATAATACAGACTTCCAAAGCATTGCCAGATTTGGATTTCAGGCTCTTTTCAGGACTTAGAGGCTGGAATCTCTCTCATTTGTTAGTATATGACAACAATGAGTACATACAAGAAAAGTCAGAATTAGTTCATACTGAGCTCTGATATCTTTTCTTTGGGTGGTAGTGTTTCTACAACAGCACCCTTTTATTGGTATCTATAAAGAAGAAGTCCTGTTACCTTTGCTTACTTGGTTGGTTAGGGCAGTGTGTGATGAGAACAAAGTTTCTTTTTCTTATGGAGCCACTGATTTTGTGCTACAAAATGGTACCCAGTCTGAGATCTGGGCCTTGAGACATGACAAGGGTATGTGTGGGAAGAAACCTGAATAAGTCTGTTTTAGTTAACCTGCAAAAGCAAGCGGTTCAATGTAGCACTTCCCGAGTATGGTCTGTGGAATACTGGCTCTAGGGAATGTTAATAGCTGCTAAATGGGCAAATGGGTTCCATGGTCAAATGAGTTTGGGAAATGGGCCAAATGAAGTTAAACATTTTTCTAATATAAGACCTTAATATCATGTGTTATATTTATTATTAATTTCCAAGAGGGAAATATAACAGATGGTGTTTCCCAAACTTTGTAAAGCCAGGGAACTTTTATTCTCTCAGAGCATCTTATAAAATTTATATTCTGTGGCATACGCTTTGGGAACATTGATTTATTAGCCTGGTCTTTGATTACAAGTTTCATCCTGTTATCTTCCTCCAGGAAGGCTGTTAAAATCTAGAGTCAAAATGTAGTTAGTGTTCTGTTATGAATGAAATATACTTGGTGTTACAAATAACCTTCCCTTTATAGTCAAAGAAGCCCTTAATTTTTTAAATTCTGTTCTAGTTTTTTCCTTCAAAGAAGCAGCATCGGCAAGGTAAACCATCAGTTTCTTACAGAATATAGTTGTGTTTGAGCATCTAATCATGCCACTATGTTTTGATTGCTTGAAAAGTTTTGACTTTGAAAGAGCTTATTATTTCTCTTAGAAAAAGTTAAATTAGCTTTTTTTTTTATCTTGCAAATCTTTATATGCTTAGTAGTTTAAGAACTTAAAAATACTGTCTGTGTTTTTATGCTGTATCCTGTATTAAAGCTAAACCTTGAGATTAACATAAAGTGTAAATGTTTAGAGGGTGGAATATTCTGGTTTACAAGATTTCTAAGACTTAGCAGCATATCTTTTATTTTTGTTTGTTCTGTATTAATCTTCTTACGAAGCCATAATAGTCAACTTAATACAATATTCTGAACAGAAATGATTATTTCTTTGACATCTCTTATATAGGATTATAAATGTGGGAGGTTGTAGTGAGTCTAAACTTGGTCCAGAATATCTCTACCTGCTATCCAAGGTTGTCTGGTCATTTGCCTACTCAGGAATGTTGGGTACAAATAATACAGTCATTTAAGTAATATTTAAAATAATATTGTGGTTGAGCCTTAGTTTAAATACTATGAAAAGCAGAATTGTCCTATCTATATATGAAATTTGGGTAATTTTATAATATGTTTGCTTGATCTGTAAGTTGAGGGGTTACATTTTAACCAGATTTTTTCTCATTCAAGTCAAATGCTTTTTTTTTAAGAACCGAGCTCAAGCTGCCATGGAATTCTTACAAGAATTAAATAACGATGTCTCTGGGAGTTTTGTGGAAGAGGTATATATGTATACGCATTATTATTTTTTTTTTTAAGATTTTATTTATTTATTTGACAGACAGAGATCACAAGTAGGCAGAGAGCCAGGCAGAGAGAGAGAGGGGTAGCAGGCTCCCCGCTGAGCAGAGCCCAGGACTTGAGATCATGACCTGAGCCAAAGGCAGAGGCTTTAACCCACTGAGCCACCCAAGCACCCCTACACATTATTATTTCTGTGTGGAAATTAATTTTTTAATATTCAAAGCCCTGAGAATTTAGAATTTTGAGTTCATTTATTTTAGTAATCTCTACACCCAGCATGGGACTCAAACTCATGACTTGGAGATCAAGAGTCTTTTGTTATACTGACTGAGCCAGCAAGGTGCCCCAGTATTTAGAATTTTGAATCTTTGTATCTTTATGTTCAGTTGAGAGTTGAATTACTTTAACATTGGAGTCTAACTTGTTGCCTCATTAGTTCTAATATAGCTTAACTGTTTCTGCCATGTTTCCTGTGATTGTAAAATTTTTCAATTTTTTTCCTGTGTCCTATTTAGAGTCCAGAAAACCTTCTAGACAATGATCCTTCATTTTTCTGTAGGTTTACCATTGTGGTTGCAACTCAGCTTCCTGAAAGGTAAATTTTTATGTTAATTTGTTTTTATTTTGGTCTCTTACTAGATTTGCATAGTTTTGTTTTCTCTGCAAAGACTGTAGTTCTTAAAATTCTTTATTTAAAAATTTTTAAGATTAACTTGTTAATTATAGAGTGTGCTTGGGGGTGTAGATAAGGGTTTTATAAATATTTTCCTCTTTGTTAAGAAGTGTCTTTCAACAGTATTCTCCCTAATACAAAAGAGAAGGCTTTCATGTCCCTGTAGTCCAAAAGATAAACTTTCTGTGAGACTGCAGCCTTGTGGAATTGCTTGTTTTTCAGTGTATCCATGACTAGCTTGTGTAAGTGTAACAGATATGTATTTGCAGTTATTACTTAGTAAGAAAATTGCTTTATTTTAGGGTATTTTCCTGTTTGGCCTGTATCCATTTGCTTATGTTTTTATTTATTGTGCTTTCCTTTACAGTACATTACTACGTTTAGCAGATGTCCTCTGGAATTCACAAATACCTCTTTTGATCTGTAGGACTTACGGACTAGTTGGTTATATGAGGATCATTATAAAAGAACATCCAGGTACGTCTATTGCACATATGGGGCATGTCATTGGTTGCTTTAGCTACAGTTTTAGAAACCTGGCATTTGAGAAAGTCAATTTTATTTTATTTTTTTTATTTTTAAAAAAAGTTTATTTATTCAACAGAGAGAGACAGAGAGAGAGAGCACAAGCAGGGGGAGCAGCAGAGGGAGAGGGAGAAGCAGGCTCTCTGCTTCTGCAATGTGGGGCTTGGTCCCAGGACCCTGGGATCATGACCTGAGCCGAAGGCAGACACTTAACTGAGCCACCAGCCCCATAGAAAGTCAGTTTTAAATTACAGAGTGGGGCGCCTGGGTGGCCCAAGATGGTTAAGTGTCTGCCTTCCGCTCAGGTCCTGATCCCAGGATTCTGGGATCGAGCCCTGCATCAGGTTCCCTGCTCAGCAGAGAGCCTGCTTCTCCCTCTTCCTCTGCTGCTCCCCCTGCTTGTGCTCCCTCTGTTAAGTAAATAAATAAAATCTTTAAAAAAAAATTGCAAAATAAATTTTAACAGTACAACTCTGGTTACAGGTTCAGAATGGTAATCAGAATCAATAGTCATTAATCTAATATTTCCTTTACTTAACATTATAGAAGGATACAGAGCAGGAGATACAACAGGTACAGCTTCTTCATGTTATTAGGAAGGCTACCAGCAAAGCAAGTCTGTAGCTTTTTTTACTCCCTAACCCACATAGGGCGTGTAGAGCTGCTACAGGTGAGTCAAGGTATGTAGGTCACAGTGACACATAGACATCATACCACCTTTCTCTCCAAATCTTTCATTCCATTCTCATAGAGGCATTAGGTACAGTTCTACACAATAAACAGGCATTTACCTGACTACTGCTCCAAGTAAACAGTGTTACAGGAGACTGGAGTCGTACATAGGCAGGTTTGCATTAGCTCAAGGATGATGTTAGACCTTTACTTACAATTTTTTTTAAAAGATTTTATTTATTTATTTACTTTTTAAAGATTTTATTTATTTATTTGACAGATAGGCAGAGAGGCAGGCAGAGAGAGAGGGGGAAGCAGGCTCCCCGCTGAGCAGAGAGCCTGATGCGGGGCTCCATCCCAGGACCCTGAGATCATGACCTGAGTTGAAGGCAGAGGCTTTACCCACTGAGCCACCCAGATGCCCCATTATTTATTTATTTGAGAGAGAGTGAGCACGAGCAGGAGGGCCAAAGACAGAGGGGAAAACGGGAGAGAGAATCTCAAGTAGACTCAGCCCTGAGCGGGAGCCTGACTAGTGGCTCAATCTCATGACCCTGAGATCATGACCAGGGCCAAAACCAAGAACCAGACGCTTAACTAGCTGTGCCACCCAGGCATGCCTCTACTTACAATTTTTTTTTTTAAAGATTTTATTTATTTATTTGTTAGAGAGAGAGAGAGCAAGCACAGGCAGGCAGAGAGGCAGGCAGAGGGAGAAGCAGGCTCCCTGCCGAGCAAGGAGCCCGATGCGGGACTCGATCCCAGGACGCTGGGATCATGACCTGAGCCGAAGGCAGCCGCTTAACCAACCGAGCCACCCAGGCGTCCCACAAATTTTTAATCTTAAATCATCAACCAATTTTCATTCAGTATTCTTGCATGGCTCTGAGCCAGGTACTCTGCTAGTGTAGTGATAGCCCTTGGTGTTGGTAGTGTCACTGGGGAGTAGTATCTGCTTGGGCAGTTAGGGGGTGGCTTGTGGGGATAAACTCTTGGCAGATACTAGTAGGCCTTTTAAGACTTATAAGTGAGAGAGTGACAGGGTGAAAATTTTATTTCAAATGTGTACCCTGAAGTGGGGTGGAGAATGAATGGATTTGAAGGGGTAAAGATTGGAGGAAAGGGTTGTTGTTAGGAGATTTCCAGTGGTGTAGCGAGTAGTGAGAGAGACAGAGACCAAGCCCCTGACGTAAGGCCGAGGTTACAAGGATAGGGAAGAGGGGGTAAGAAATAATGAGGGTTAATGTTGCTGGCTGTGTGCCTGCCTTAATGTAGATTATTTCGTATAATCTTTACAAAATACTTAAAACAAGGTAGGTACTATTGTATCTCCTTTTTGCAGATCAGGATGCTGAGGCACAGAGCGATTAAATTATTTGCCTAAAGTCACACAGCTCACAAGTGACAAAACTTGGCCTAGTTCTAAACAGTCACTGAAATTACACATTCCTGTTCTTCCCCCATATGGAGAACTGTGATATTAAGACATGTGGAATGACTGATGTTGGGCCAAAGAAGAAAGAAATCATGGATAGGGGCATCCAGCTCGCACAGTTGGAAGAGCATGCAGCTCTTGATCTTAAGTTTGAGCCCCACTTTGGGTGCAGAGATTACTTAAAAGTAAAATCTTAAAAAAAAAAAAAGAAAGAAGTCTAGGACACTATCAAGTTCCTAGGGAAGAGGTCTAGTGATGATGTCTACTGAAGACCACAGGAGAGGAAAGGTAGTGTTGTTGTTAAGTATTAACAACACTTAATGAACACATATTTTATCAATTTTGATCTTTTAAATTTATATTATATTAAATTTAATTTTATATATATTATATTATTTTATACATATTATATATTATACATATTATTAATATATTATATATTAATATATATTAATATATATTATATTGTATTATTAATTATAATATATTATTATTAATATTATATATTATATTAAATTTAAATTATAATAGCAAGAAAATTCAACTCTAAAGGAATTTTGAGTTTACTCTTATTAAAACTATAGTCCACTTATGATTTGTGCATTTAGAAAAATGTGAATGTAGGGGCGCCTGGGTGGCTCAGTGGGTTAAAGCCTCTGCCTTCGGCTCGGGTCATGATCCCAGGGTCCTGGGATCGAGCCCCACATCGGGCTCTCTGCTCATCGGGGAGCCTGCTTCCTCCTCTCTCTCTGCCTGCCTCTCTGCCTACTTGTGATCTCTGTCTGTGAAATAAATAAATAAATAAATCTTTAAAAAAAAAAAAAAAGAAAAATGTGAATGTATATGTATATATAAATTTATCTCAATAACAGAAAAGGGGTGCCTGGAGGCTCAGTTGGTGGAGCGTGTGACTCTTGATCTTGGGGTTTGAGTTTGAGCCCCACATAGGATGTGAAGTTTACTTATAAAAATTAAAAAATGAAAATCAGTTCCTTGGGTTAAAAAAAAAGGGAACAGAAAAAAACCTGTAAGCCCTATGCCCATTTAGAAATTATAGATTTCTTGGGCACCTGGGTGGCTCAAAAGGCCTCTGCCTTCGGCTCAGGTCATGGTCTCAGGGTCCTGGGATTGAGCCCCGCTTCGGGCTCTCTGCTCAGTGGGGAGCCTGCTTACCCCCCCCCCCCCCCGCCTGCCCCCCTTCCTACTTGTTATCTCACTCTGTCAAATAAATAAATAAAATCTTTTTTAAAAAAATTACAGATTTTTTTTTCATGATCTGTGATTTTGTTTTTAATTTTTAATTTTTTTATTTTAATTTTCTTTAATGTTTTATTTATTTATTTGAGAGAGAGTGAAAGTGAGAGAGATCACAGAGGGAAACGGAGAAGCAGACTCACCACTGAGCAGAGAGCCTGATGTGGGTCTTGATCCCAGCACCCTGGAATATGACTTGAACTGAAGGCAGACACCTAACTGACTGAGCCACCCGGGCACCCCTGTGATTTTGTTTTTAATTATCTTAAGCCTTATCACATAACTTACAAACGTGCTGATGATCTATCTCCTCAATTTAACCCTTCTAACGAGTTGGCAAAAGCACCATTACCAGTCGTACATATATAGTAATTCCACAGTTGTGTCTTTGAATAGCTGTTTAGAAGACAATCCTGAATTATAACAGTCTGACTTAGTAAAGAATCCACAAGCCTAGTCTGCTACTATATCTTGTCACACAGAATTTTAAAAGCATCTGACCTTACAGACCATCTACAAAATGTGAGAAGTGTTAAATATTCTTTTTTTTTTTTTTAAAGATTTTATTTATTTATTTGACAGAGAGAGAGATTACAAGTAGGCAGGGAGGCAGGCAGAGAGAGAGGAAGAAGCAGGCTCTCCACAGAGCAGAGAGCCTGATGTGGGGCTCGATCCCAGGACCCTGAGATCATGACCTGAGCCGAAGGCAGAGGCTTTAACCCACTGAGCCACCCAGGCGCCCCGAAATATTCTTTAATATTACACGTAAACACACTGTAATGTTTTTCATTAAGCAAAGGGTAAAATTTTAGATGCAGGGAATTTCATTTACTTTTTTTTTCAGGTGGCAGGGAGAGGGAGAAGCAGGCTCTCCACTGAGCAGGGAGCCCATTGTGGGCCTCGATCCCAGGACCCTGTGATCATGACTGGAGCCGAAGGCAGCACTTAACCCACTGAGCCACCCAGGCACCTGATGCAGGGAATTTTAACTAAATTGGCATAGTTAAGACCAAAAAACTGACCACTGTTTTTTTTTTTTTTTTTTTTAATTTTTATTATTTATTTGACAGACAGAGATCACAAGTAGGCAGAGAGGCAGGCAGAGAGAGAGGGGAAAGCAGGCTCCCTGCCGAGCAGAGAGCCCGATTCGGGGCTCGATTCCAGGACCCCGAGATCATGACCTGAGCCGAAGGCAGAGGCTTAACCCACTGAGCCACCCAGGTGCCCCTGACCACTGTTTTTTGGTCTTAACTATGCCAATTTAGTTAAATTTTCTTTAGCTTTGCCTTTAACAGGCTAAGGAACACAACTTGAAACACAGCTGAGTCTTGCTGTTCTGAGACAGTGAAGAGATTTCCTCAGGATTTAAATATATTAATATAACCAGTTATATAAATCTAAATAGAAAAAACAATCTCCTATAAGTTTAGAGATAGCATTTACCATCTCTGTGAAAAGCTGAACATTACTAATCAATTACTATCATATTTTTATAGGGGAAAATAGTGACAGCACTTGCTGAACCAGAATTACTATCAAAGTGCAAAAAGCTGATCATATTCATTTAACCGTGAGCCAATCTTATTTAAATCAGAACTGTGCAGGGGCGCCTGGGTGGCTCAGTGGGTTAAAGCCTCTGCCTTCGGCTCAGGTCATGATCTCAGGGTCCTGGGATCGAGCCCTGCATCGGGCCCTCTGCTCAGCAGGGAGCCTGCTTCCACCTCTCTCTCTACCTGCCTCTCTGCTTACTTGTGATCTCTGTCAAGTAAATAAATAAAATCTTTAAAAAAAAGATAAATAAATCAGAACTGTTCAAAAGAAATATTCTGTCAGCCATTCATGATCTGAATTCTGGTAGTATGAAATCAATTTAAATATGGTACACATAAAAAAAAGTCTTGAGGGCGCCTGGGTGGCTCAGTTCGTTGAGCGACTGCCTTCGGCTCAGGTCATGATCCCAGAGTCCCGGGATCGAGTCCCACATCGGGCTCCCAGCTCCATGGGGAGTCTGCTTCTCCCTCTGACCTTCTCCTCGCTCAGACTCTCTCTCACTGTCTCTCTCTCAAATAAATAAAATATTAAAAAAAAAAAAAGTCTTGAGACATTTTTGTTTGTAATAAATAAGCATGGCCAACTATTTCTCCTTAGTAGCTTTTGGAGATAAGCTATCAAGTCTGCCCTTCCTCCTGTCTTGATGTCATGGAGATCATTTTAGTTCCATGGATGTACTTCTTGGGATTCCTTCTTCTGTGTCTCCTCTCCCCAGGTGATGCCTTTGTTCTTATTGGCATCCGAGTAAGAAAATCCAGGGGCCTGACCTGTCTTTCGACCAAATAAACCATGGAGATTTGGCCCAATCTTGGGCTTGCCTCCCTTTTCCACAGTATAGCACTCTTCTGAACAAAAATCATCTTGCCCCTCTCAACATCACCCAATTTTAAGTCATTCTTTAGTCATGCACAAAATGAAGCTGCTTGCTCGCAAGCCAGATACCCCACTCTCTCAAAGATTATAGATTTCTTAAGTCCCTATAATGTATTGTGTTCTAGAAGTATCACTAAAGAAGTCTTTTTTGGGGGGATTATTTGTTTCACAGTAATAGAATCTCATCCAGATAATGCATTAGAGGATCTACGACTGGATAAGCCATTTCCTGAACTGAGAGAACATTTTCAGTCTTATGATTTGGATCATATGGAAAAAAAGGTATGTATGACCTTCCATTTACAGGTAGATTAAAAGACTTTATTTACTTATTTATTTTTAAAGATTGTATTTATTAATTTGACACAGAGAGAGATCACAAGTAGGCAGAGAGGCAGGCAGAGAGAGAGGGGGAAGCAGACTCCCTGCTGAGCAGAGAGCTGACATGGGGCTCGATCCCAGGACCCCGAGACCGTGACCTGAGCCGAAGGCAGAGGCTTAACCCACTGAGCCACCCAGGTGCCCCAAAAGACTTTTTTTTTAACCTCAGGTTTTTGAATTATACCACAATGAGAAAATACTATAAACATCCATATTGTCATCCAGATTACATAGTAACAACATTGTACTTAATTTGTTTGAAGTAAATTTGTTTTCCAGCAAAATTTGAAAAGTTCTTTTATTGAAGAGAAGTTCGTTAACAGAACATATCAGTGTATTCAACACCCAGGTCAGCGAATTGGACATAAACATATCCCAGAAGCCCTCTTCATGACCCCTTTGTAAACAATTAGATGTACTTTTTAAAATAGTGTGAATTGGGGTTGGGTGTTTATTGAAATTAATTCCTCTTGAAAGTTATTTTTAGTGTTTGAAGAGTTACCAGGCAACTCCATATTTCATTATAGAAATAATGATATTTAGGGACGCCTGGGTGGCTCAGTTGGTTAAGCAGCTGCCTTCGGCTCAGGTCATGACCCCAGCGTCCTGGGATCAAGTCCCGCATCGGGCTCCTTGCTTGGCAGGGAACCTGCTTCTCCCTCTGCCTCTGCCTGCCACTCTGTCTGCCTGTGCTCTCTCTCTAACAAATAAATAAATAAAATCTTAAAAAAAAAAAAGAAATAATGATATTTATAATAGTTATGTAACTTAAGGAGTATGTGTTTTTTTCCTACCCATGTATTTATTAAAATATCGGTTTTTGACCGAAGACAGTTTTCTCAGTCTAGGATTGATACTTGAAATCATGAGATTTGTGCTTTCTCTTTGGGTGGCAATCTCTGAGACTCTTTTCTTGATGGTAAAATAGGTACAGTCAGGGGCGCCTGGGTGGCTCAGTGGGTTAAGGCCGCTGCCTTCGGCTCGGGTCATGATCCCAGGGTCCTGGGATCAAGCCCCGCATCGGGCTCTATGCTCTGCGGACAGCCTGCTTCCTCCTCTCTCTCTGCCTCTCTGCCTACTTGTGATCTCTGCCTATCAAATAAATAAATAAATAAATAAATCTTTAAAAAAAAAATAGGTACAGTCATAGTACAAACCTGCCATATTAGGATTAAATTGGATATTACTTCTAGAAAAAGTTTATAAAACAATTTTCATTAACTCAGTTCATTTCTCTCCACTATCCTACATATACTGGGAGATGATCATAATTACTGTTGGATTTCTTAAAAATGAGATGATGTGGGGCACCTGGGTGGCTCAGTGGGTTAAAGCTGCTGCCTTCGGCTCGGGTCATGATCCTGGGGTCCTGGGATCAAGCCCCACATCGGGCTCTCTGCTCAGCGGCGAGCCTGCTTCCCCCCTCTCACTCTGCTTGCCTCTCTGCCTACTTGTGATCTCTCTCTGTCAAATAAATAAATAAAATCTTTTAAAAAAATGAGATGATGTGATGAAGAATAAAGGTAAACTAATTAATGTTAGCTAATACTGACACTTTCCTTGATTTTTCTTTTGTTTTTAGGACCATAGCCATACTCCGTGGATTGTGATCGTAGCTAAATATTTAGCACAGTGGTATAGTGAAGTATGTCCTTTTTTAAAAAACACAAATTCCATGTGTGACTGTACTTTCAGTTTATAGGATTTCATTGGAGGAAGAGTGGGAGATTCATTCTTTTCTTTATGTGGTTATAGGGGAAGGGGGTGGTTTTCTGTTTAAATCTGGCATTTCCTCTTTTGAGACTGATATTTTTATTAACAAAATGAAATACCAATAAATGTCATTCTGAAACTGGCCGTGGGGAATGAGTGTAGAGAAATGGCCCAGTTTTTGTTTTCTTTCAAGTCAACCTCTGATTTCACTGAGGTATTTGCTGATGAAATCTCAGCATGGATGGGAGAATGGGGGAATCTTTGGACTCTCGATTTCCATCTTTTGATTTTTTATAACTAGAATTTAAAAATTTCTAACCAATTTAGACAAATGGACGAATACCTAAAACGTATAAAGAAAAAGAAGACTTCAGAGATTTGATTAGACAAGGTAATATGATGGGATATAATTGACTGTTGTATAAAGTTTGAAAAGCAAATTGCTTGAAGCTGTTTATTGGATTTCTGTCAGGAGCTTTATCAGATGATGCCATCATGAGCTTGTATTTTATTTTTTCTCAGGGGAGGTTTAGGAGCCACTCATCCTAACAGTTTTTTTGAAATGACTAATGATAGTTTCCTCGTCAGTAAATGAGGAACTGGGAGTTGCTCATACCTACCTCACGGGTTGTTGTGAGGATTCATTCATACCATAAAATGTAAAGTACATTTAATAGTGTCTGATACAGAGTAAAAGCTCAAAAAGATAGCTACTAATATATTAATAAAAAATGACTAATGATAAACCTGTTTCTTCCTAAGTTTCAGTATCCAATCCTCCCTTTTAAGATCTGATGAGGTTATTTCCATAATGTTAGGAAGAGCATAGGGGTGAGAAGGAAAGGCCTATTTTTTGCTAACCAGTTTCTATTTTACTAGGAATTCTAAAGAATGAAAATGGGGCTCCAGAAGATGAAGAGAATTTTGAAGAAGCTATTAAAAATGTGAACACAGCACTAAATACAACTCAGGTATTAAAGTGTTTCTGAGGAATTCATACAAGAAAGGTGTTTTTTGAAGTCCTCGTGTGAAATAGTTGATTTTAGATTTTTTTCTTTCTTTTTTTTTTTTTAAAGATGTATTTATTTATTTTAGAGAAGGGGCGCCAGAGAGAACATATGTGTGTGTGTGTGCGTGATTGGGGGGGGGCAGAGAGTGGGGGAGGGCAGAGAGAGAGAGGGAGAGAATCCTGAGCAGACTCCCAGCTGAGTGCAGAGCGTGCTGCCAGGCTTCATCCTGTGACCCTGAGATTATGACCTAAGCTGAAATCACAAGTCAGGTGCTTAACTGACTGAGCTACCAGGTGCCCTGAATTTCCTAGATTGTAAAGTTGTTAGAAATTAGTATCTATAATATGGATTGAATCGTGTTTTAATAAGACTGTATTGTCCTTGTTAAAATGGATATCAGTGCTTCAGCATATAATAGTGATGCAATGATTTATATACATTATTTGAAGTACATGATTTGTGAATAGTAACAGTTTGGGTGTAGGAAATACATAATGAGGTTGATATTTTGCTGGTCCGAAATAGTGTTGCCTAAAAGTTAAATCTTATCCTGAATTTGCTTTTGACAGTAGTTATTTGGATATAACGGAAGATATTCTTTTTTTTTTTAAGATTTTATTTATTTATTTGTCAGAGAGAGTGAGCACAGGCAGACAGAGTGGCAAGTAGAGGCAGAGGGAGAAGCAGGCTCCCTGCTGAGCAAGGAGCCCGATGCGGGACTCGATCCCAGGACGCTGGGATCATGACCTGAGCCGAAGGCAGCCGCTTAACCAACTGAGCCACCCAGGCGTCCCATAACGGAAGATATTCTTAATGACATTGTAAGACATTATTTGGAGGATGACTCCATTTAGATGGCCTTTGTTTTGTTGTCTTGCCAGTGAGGTTTTTGGGAAATTTGGAATAACATAACTGGTGAGTTAAGAATTTTCTTATAATTTAATATGGCAAAAAAAATGCTGTCTTTCACATTAGGAAAGCACTTAAGCTGTCATTACAAACTTTTTGGAGACAATGAGGTAGTATTGCTGAGTAATTAAAAGTGTGTGCTTTGGGGGCGCCTGGGTGGCTCAGTTGATTAAGCATCTGCCTTCGGCTCAAGTCATGATCACAGGGCCCTGGGATCGAGCCCAGCATTGGGCTCCCTGCTTAGTGTAGAGCCTGCTTCTCCCTCTCCCTCTGCCTGCCACTCTGTCTACTTGTGCTTTCTCTCTATCTTTCTGTCAAATAAATAAATAAAATCTTAAAAAAAAATAAGTGTGTGCTTTATCAATCAGTTTTCTGGGGTGATGATAATTTTCTATGTCTTAATTGAGGTGATGGTTAAAAGGATATGCATCGAACTGTACATTTAAGATTCATTTCACTAAATGTAAAATTTCTCCCAATTAAAAAAACCCCAGGGTTCTCATAGTTAGGTTGTGTATAGTGAACTAAGCAAACAGACAAATGCGCTAGGTGTTGTGAACAAAATTCGAGCAGAGCAGAGGGGTAGAGCATGATGAGGGTGAGGAGTCCTAGGATCAGAAGGGGTCCATAGAAGCGTTTTGAGCAGGGAGTGGAGTGACCTGATTTATATTTCTAAAAAATCATTCTGGTTCTTGTGAGGAAAATAGACTGCAGGGGACTGGAAGCAGAAACACAGAAACCAGTTAGGAGGTTACTGGCAGGAAATTTCTTTTTTCCACAAAGCTGTAGAATCAAAGCCTACAATTTCAATAGTTGTCACTAATGTTTGATGATTTTGCCAGCATTAAAAGTACTTAGTTTAACTATGTAGTTTTTACCAGAGTTGTTTCTTCCAGTAGTTACTGGTTTAGGGTATAAGGGTTTCAGGTTTTTGACAAGCTGGAAACACATGAAGGACTACAAATCTGAATGTTGGACTCAGACGTTCTGAATTACAAATATCTGAAATCCTTGTTATGTCTTTAGATGTAACTATGTCAAAGATTTACTTTGGCTCCTTTTGTAATCCATGTGTGATGGAAAAGAACAGATCAGTCTTTAGTGCTGACACCAGTACTAAAGACTGACTTCCTTCTGTTCTGTTTCCTCATCAGTTCTCTGTCTGGTACTGATTCTCAGTTAAAGTTTAAGCACAGGGCGGCTGGGTGGGTCAGTCAATTAAGCATCTACCTTTAGCTCAGGTCATGATCCCAGAGTCCTTGGGGTGAGCTCCAATTGGGGGCTCCCTGCTCAACAGGGAGTCTGCTTCTCCCTCTCCTGCCTCTCCCCACCACTTGTGTGCGTACATTCTCTCTCTCTTTCTCTGTCAAATAAATAAAATCCTTACAAAATTGTCTAAGCCCATCAGAAGTTTGTATTTGATTACAATGTAGGAATTCAGAGAACTTGTTTGGGAAATAGCGGAAATAGTGGGAAGTAGGTGGCCATGTTCTTAGTATAAGTAAATCTTTTGTGTTCCTTTGTTAGATCCCAAGCAGTATTGAAGATATATTTAATGATGAACACTGCATAAATATCACCAAACAGGTAACAACCAAAAGTAAATAGTGCCATCTTAATGTTTGGGTCAATTTCAGATGCCATTTAATACTAATTTTTTCTTCTCATTCTTTTAGACTCCATCATTTTGGATTTTAGCTCGTGCCTTAAAGGAATTTGTGGCCAAAGAGGGTCAGGGAAATTTACCTGTTCGAGGCACAATACCTGATATGATTGCAGATTCTAGCAAATATATAAAGCTGCAAAATGTGTAAGTCACTGTTTTCCAACTATGTTCAAACACTGTTTCAAACTATGTTTCTGAAAAATTAACCTGTTTATAGTACAGATGAACATACTTTATCACTCTATCAGAAATCAAATGCAACGGGCACCTGGGTCATTCATTAAGTCATTAAGGTTTGCCTTCAGCTCAGGTCATGATCCCAGGGTCCTGGGATTGAACCCTACATAGGGCTCTCTGCTCAGCGGGGAGCCTGTTTCTCCCTCTCCCACTCCCCCCCTTGTGTTTCCTCTCTTGCTGTGTCTGTCATATAAATAAATAAAATCTCTAAAGAAAAAAAAAAAGCAAGTCTGTAATAGTTTCTTTAAAAATAAGCTAAAAAATAGTTTTAGGTATTTTGTAGCAAAATTGAGCAGAAAGTACAGAGAGTTCCCATCTACTGAGTAGGGGGCAGATTTTTTCTTTCATATTTCATGATAGAAACCTGATATTTGGGGTGCCTGGGTGGCTCAGTGAGTTAAGCCTCTGCGTTTAGCTCTGGTCATGATCTCAGGGTCCTGGGATTGAGCCCCGCATCGGGCTCTCTGCTCAGCAGGGAGCCTGCTTTTCCCTCTCTCTGTGCCTGACTCTTTGCCTACTTGTGATCTTTCTCTCTCTGTCAAATAAATAAATAAATAAAATCTTTAAAAGAAAAAACCCAAAACCTAATATTTGAGCATTTAACTCTGTGCTATGAACTGCTCTGTATATTAACTAATTTAATGTTTACAACAGCCCCAGACAGAGATACTATTATTTTTTTTTTTTTTAAGATTTTATTTATTTATTTGCTAGAGAGAGAGAGAGAGCGAGCACAGGCATACAGAGTGGCAGGCAGAGGCAGAGGGAGAAGCAGGCTCCCCGCCAAGCAAGGAGCCCGATGTGGGACTTGATCCCAGGACGCTGGGATCACGACCTGAGCCAAAGGCAGCTGCTTAACCAACTGAGCCACCCAGGCGTCCCAGAGATACTATTATTGTCTCAGTTTTGTAGATGAGGAAACTGAAACATAGAAAATGTAATTTATTCAGAGTCAGATAGCTGGGAAATGGCAGAACCAGGATTTGAATCCATGAAACCTAGCACTATACTTTTTTTTTTTTAAGATTTTATTTATTTATTTGACAGGGATCACAAGTAGGCAGAGAGGCAGGCAGAGAGAGAGAGAGAGAGAGAGGGAAGCAGGCTCCCTGCTGAGAGCCCAATGCGGGACTCGATCCCAGGACCCTGAGATCATGACCTGAGCCAAAGGCAGCGGCTTAACCCACTGAGCCACCCAGGTGCCCCTACTTTTTTTTTTAAGATTATTATTTTTAGGGAGAGAGAGTGAATGAGGAGGGTAGGGGCAGAGGGTGAGGGAGAGAGAGAACCTGGAACAGACTCCCCACTGAGCGCAGAGGCTGAGGTAGGGCTCAATGTAGGGCTCAATCCCATGACCCTGAGATCATGACCTGAGCAGAAACCAAGAGTCAGATGCCACCCAGCTCTATAGGAACTTTTTTTTTTCCCTATAGGGGAACTTTTTGGCCCTATAGGAACTTTTTTTTCCCTTATAGGAACTTTTATCTGTAACTTAAAACTTGAAGTCTTAGTTTGATGAATTTTTTATCATAATGTTTCATAATTTAAAGAGTTTGTTACTATAGATGAACACTAGCTCTCTAGGTGTCACTAGTTTGAACCCAGATAGACTGTCCTAAGTATAGGTCTCAGTGGATACTATCCTTATGTAGTTTAGGCATATTGCTGATGAATTCAGGGCCACTGGCTTGAGTTCCCCTAAGGACCAAATGATGTCACACAGAAGATCTCTGTTCTCTAGATACTGCACTTTTCACCTCAGCCACTGTCTAACACATCTTTGTTCTCCTAGCCTAAAATTTCAACTATTTAAAACTTGGGGAAAGTCAGTTGAGGATAGATGGAAATATGACCTCACATTGGAGGTAGTCAGCTTAACACGGATCATCTTTAGAGAATGAAGGAGTGAAATCTTTAGACTTAAAGGTTTTACATGAATTTGTAAATATTTTTTTCTTTTTAAAGATTTTATTTATTTGATAGAGAGAGCACAATCAGGGGGAGTAGTAGGCAGAGAGAGGGAGAAGCAGGTTTCCCACTGAGCAGGGAACGCAACGTGGGGCTTGGATCACCACCTGAGCTGCAGGCAGAGGCTTAACTGACTGAGCCACCCAGGCGCCCCTGTAGATAGACAGTTTTGAAGTATTTAACTTTCCTTGGATTTAACTTCAGGGAGATGCATTATGTTCTTCAGGAACATATGTTGTCAGGTCCTCCCAGAAGCATGGATCATGGATCCTTCTAGGAGGGTAGTTTATAAGTTGCTGTTATTATAGATATATAGATATGTAGATATCTACATATCTATATATCTATATATATCTATAGATATATAGATATATATAGATATATATGGGTATATAGATATATAATGCCTGTTATCAGGCATTAGTAGATTCCAGAAGTCCATCACCAACACTGGGGAGATTCCCAGCCACTAACAGCTGCTGCTGGTAGCATTTCCATGGCATTTTCACATTTTGTATCTTACCAAACGTGTATTTTTTCATGAAAAGGAAAGAAATTTGCTTCATGGTGATATTTAAATTTTGCTAACTTTAAAAATTGTTAAAACAGCTGTTTGTTGTCATTTTCCAGTTATCGTGAAAAAGCAAAGAAAGATGCTGCTGCTGTGGGTAATCATGTTGCCAAACTGTTGCAGTCTATTGGCCAGGTAAGCTGCCGAGCTGAGTGCATTGTGCCTTTTGTGGACAGTACAGCTCCGTTTGGCCTGACTGCATAACTGTGGGAGCCAAGAGGGTTTAGACATAGAGGGTGTGGCACTGGTTCTAGGCCTCTTTAGAGGGATCTCTCACTTACCTGCCTAATGAGAAAGGGCTTCACTAAGGAAACAAGATGTTTTTACAGAGCTCTTGCAGCGCTTGGGGAAAGCCTTTCCGTCTCCCAGTGATTGGCTTTGTGCTGCGGTCTGTGTTCATTTCCTTTTTTATACTGGAGAAAAACCTACATTTCTCTCTTTACAGGCACCAGAGTCCATTTCAGAGAAAGAATTAAAATTACTCTGTAAGTCCCCTTGAATTAATTTCCTTATTTTGCTTGATCAAAATGTTTTCAGGAATTTTAAATGGCTGAAATTAAAATTTTTCCATGGTCTCATTGTTATAGATAAGAATTACTAAGAGTTGGTGTTGTTTTTTTTTTTTTTTAAAGATTTTATTTATTTATTTGTTAGAGAGAGAGAGAGAGAGTGAGCACAGGCAGACAGAGAGGCAGGCAGAGGCAGAGGGAGAAGCAGGCTCCCTGCCGAGCAAGGAGCCCGATGTGGGACTCGATCCCGGGACGCTGGGTCATGACCTGAGCAGAAGGCAGCCGCTTAACCAACTGAGCCACCCAGGCATCCCAGAGTTGGTGTTTTTTTGCCTCATAATATAATAAAAGGAGAGGGTGTTTTTTTTTTTTTAAGATTTTATTTATTTATTTGACAGAGATCACAAGTAGGCAGAGAGGCAGGCAGAGAGAGAGGGGGAAGCAGGCTCCCTGCCGAGCAGAAAACCCGATGCGGGGCTTGATCCCAGGACCCTGAGATCATGACCTGGGCAGAGGCCCAACCCACTGAGCCACCTAGACACCCCAGGAGAGGGTGTTTTAAGAGTGGGTCACATGGGACGCCTGGGTGGCTCAGTTGGTTAAGCGGCTGCCTTCGGCTCAGGTCGTGATCCCAGTGTCCTGGGATCGAGTCCCACATCGGGCCCCTTGCTCGGCGGGGAGCCTGCTTCTCCCTCTGCCTCTGCCTGCCACTCTGTCTGCCTGTGCTCGCTCCTGCTCTCTCTCTCTCTGACAAAAAAAAAAAAAAAAAAAGAATGGGTCACAAATAGAGCACATCTGTCTATGGCAGTGCTGAAAAGACATGAAGGTCAATTGAAAATTGTCATTAATGCGGAATTATTTAGCTTATTACTTTTAAATAAATTGGGAAAGTTTTATTTGAAGACTTTGGATGTGAAGTCTTGAGTCACATGTGCATTGACAGTATTGTTTCAAATACTTTGATCAGGGGGCGCCTGGGTGGCTCAGTGGGTTAAAGCCTCTGCCTTCGGCTCAGGTCATGATCCCAGGGTCCTGGAATCGAGCCCCACATCGGGCTCTCTGCTCAGCAGGGAGCCTGCATCCTCCTCTCTCTCTGCCTGCCTCTCTGCCTACTTGTGATCTCGATCTCTCTGTGTTAAATAAATAAATAAAATCTTAAAAAAAAAAATAAAACAGGGACGCCTGGGTGGCTCAGTTGGTTAAGTGGCTGCCTTCGGCTCAGGTCATGATCCCAGCATCCCGGGATCGAGTCCTGCATCGGGCTCCTTCCTTGGTGGGGAGCCTGCTTCTCCCTCTGCCTCTGCCTGCCTCTCTGCCTGCCTGTGCTCGTTCGCTCTCTCTCCCTCTCTCTGACAAATAAATAAATAAAATCTTTAAAAAAAATAAAATAAAATAAAATAAAACAAATACTTTGATCAGGTCATGATCCCAGGGTCCTGGGATCCTACAAAGGTTTTTTTAAAGAAAGTTTTACAGGGGCGCCTGGGTGGCTCAGTGGGTTAAGCCTCTGCCTTTGGCTCAGGTCATGATCCTGGGGTCCTGGCATTGAGCCCCACACTGGGCTCTCTGCTCAGCAGGGAGCCTGCTTCCCCCTCTCTGCCTACTTGTGATCTCACTCTCTGTCAAATAAATAAATAAAATCTTTTTAAAAATTGATTAAAAAAAGTTTTTCATATTTAAAATGTGCACAATATACATAATGCTCTCCATTAGGACTACTTATCCTTAATAATGATAAAAACAACTATTCACTGAGTCTTATCAGGCATTGTGCTAGGTATGCACTTGTTACACTTGCACATTTGATCCACAGAACAGCTTTCAAAGGTAATATCCCCATTTTACAAATGAAAGCAAGCTCAGGGATTTGCCATCACCTACTTGCTCGGTGTTGAGCCGGTTGTATTGCCAGGGATATGAATTTCAGTTGATTTGTGCTCTAGTGCCTTCTCTGCTAACCATTCAAGCCAAAGAGGTATTTCTTTGGATTTCCATGTCTGTAAAGAGTATACACAGAATTCCCTGTTCTTAGAGTGACTTGTGATTTGAAATATTCACATGTCTTAACTGTTTATTTCCATAATGTCTTTCTTGCTTTCAGGCACCAATTCTGCATTTCTTCGAGTGGTAAGATGTCGATCCTTAGCTGAAGAATATGGCTTGGATACAATTAACAAAGAGGAAATAAGTAAGTATAATAACCTTTTGATGCTAGGTTATTAATTTTAATTAAATTTAGAGATATAAAAATATTTTGTATTTAATAGTAGTGAGTATATGATAATTGACAGGATAATGTAAATATTGTACTGTAAATTTTACTCTATAAGCCAAGAAGTAGTCATACTTCCATATAGTCATAACTGCAAAAAAAAACTTAGTATATACATGAAATCTTATTTATTTATTTGACAGATCACAAGTAGGCAGAGAGGCAGGCAGAGAGAGAGAGAGAGGAGGAAGCAGGCTCCCTGCTGAGCAGAGAGCCTGATGCGGGGCTCAATCCCAGGACCCCAAGATCATGACCTGAGCCGAAGGCAGAGGCTTTAACCCACTGAGCCACCCAGGCACCCCTACATGAAATCATATTTAGACTACTGAGTAAGTTGTGTGATATGAAGAAGAGCTAAAGTCAGAACATTACTACATTAATAGGGAGTATGTGAGTAGCTGATAGTCCTTAAGAAATAGGGTTTGATCTTAAAATATCTTCCTCGCCCTTTATTTTACTATTATTTATCATTTTCTATTTTATTGTCACAAAATATTTAAATTTTGTGATAGAATTGCTTTGTATCCTGAAACTTGAGTATATAGTAATTTCAGTTCTACGTCGTTTTTATGTAATGAATTACCCAAGTTACGTGAATTTTTTTCCCTTTCAGTTTCCAGCATGGACAATCCAGATAATGAGATAGTATTATATTTAATGTTACGGGCTGTTGATAGATTTCATAAACAACATGGTCGATATCCAGGTAAGAATAGCAATCTCATTATCATATACAATAAAGTCTTGAGTAAATAATTTAATTGAATTAAGTCTTAAAGTTTCTTGGGTGTTCTTGGGGGTATTTATAGTAGTGGTGCTTGAATTTTACATTGTAAGCAGTTTACACCTACTTCAGGTCAGTGAGAAAATACCATTTGTTTTTTAAGTGTAAGCATTTGCAAATAATGGTTTGTTGTTTTTTTTAAGATTTTATTTAAAAAAAAAATTTTTTTTTTAAGATTTTATTTATTTATTAGTTAGAGAGAGTGAGCACAGGCAGAGGCAGAGGGAGAAGCAGGCTCCCTGCCGAACAAGGAGCCCGATGTGGGACTCGATCCCAGGACGCTGGGATCATGACCTGAGCCGAAGGCAGCCGCTCAACCAACTGAGCCACCCAGGTGTCCCTGTTTTTTTTAAGATTTTAAAAATTTATTTGACAGAAAGAAACATAGCAAGAGAGGAAACACAAACAGGGGGAGTGGAAGAGGGAGAGGCAGGCTTCCCACCAAGCAGGGAGCCCAATGTGGGGCTCAGTCCCAGGATGCTGGGATTATGACCCGAGCCGAAGGCAGACGTCTAACGACTGAGCCACCCAGGCACCCCGCAAATAATGTTTGATTCTTTTTTTTTTTTTTTAATTTGTCAGAGAGAGAGGGAGAGAGAGCTAGCGAGCACAGGCAGACAAAGTGGCAGGCAGAGGCAGAGGAAGAAGCAGGCTCCCTGCCAAGAAAGGAGCCCGATAATGGGACTTGATCCCAGGACGCTGGGATCATGACCAGAGCCGAAGGCAGCCGCTTAACCAACTAAGCCACCCAGGGGTCCCTAATGTTTGATTCTTAAGTATTACAGGGAAATGTTGGTTGAATGCATATAGAATAAAACTTTTTCTTTTTTTGGCAGAGTTGGTGGGAAGGAGCAGAGGGAAGGGGAGAGAGAGAATCTTAAGCAGGCTCCATGCCCATCACAGAACCCTACTCAGGGCTCTGTCTCACAACTCTGAGCTGAAATCAAGAGTCGGACACTTAACCGACTGAGCTACACAGGTGCCCCTAGAATAAAACCTGTTTTTCTGTCAGTTTCCATAGTTTACTTCTAAGACTCAGACTGAGTTTAATTTAGTGGAATGGGAAAGCTATCAGAAGTATGCCAGCAGAACTCTGAAGATGTAGGGATTTCTTTGCTCAAAGTCTATTTTTTTGGTCTGTAAAAGTAGTTAATTGGAGAATTGGTATAATCTCAAAGATCTTCAGTTGCCTGGAATATTTTTATTAAGATGTTAATTTTAATTGTGCCATATTATTGCATAGCAGCACATTCTAGGAGTATCATAAAACCTGCTGCCTCAACTGATGTAGTATGCCCACTGAGTTACAGTCTTAATGAGCAAGTGTACCAGAAGAAAGCAAAGGAATAAACACCAAATGTGTATTACTTTATGTGTATTGTTTGATAGCTTGTATTTTTGGTTTACTACATAACAAACCATCCCAAAACTTAGTAGTTTAAAACAATAAATTATTAACTTGTAATTTGTGGATTGGCTGGGCTCAGGCAGTTCTTGCTGGGGAGAGGGGGCACTCTTGCTATTGTGTGACACCTGGGACTGGGGTCATTCTGAAGGGTTGACTGAACTAGACATGCAAGAAAACATTTTCACTGTGACTAGCATGTTATTTTGAACAGCTGGAACTCCTTGGCGGTTGGTCAGACATCTCTCTCCATGGCTAACTGGTGCTTCCTTTTAGTGTTGTATACCTAGGGCAGACTTCTTACATGATGGCTGGCTTTCCCAAAGTTAACATTCCAAAAGACCTAGGTGGAACATACAGGGCTTTTTATGACTTAGCCTTAGAAGTCATACAGCATCACTTACGTCATGTTCTATTGGCTTCACAGGGCCAGTTTAGATTAAGACTGGGAGGGGACTTCGTGAGGGCACAAAGGAATGTTCATTGGGGAGCCATCTTGGGAGACTAGCTACCACAGAGAGCACAGGCTTTGGAGTTGAACCTAGGTTCAGATCTAAGTTCTGTCACTTACTATCTCTTGATTATGGGTGAGTCACTCTTTCCAAGTCTGTTTTCTCATTTATGGAATGGCGATAATAGTGTGTACCTACTCTTGGATTTAAGGATTACGCAGGTGATGTATGATAATCACTTATCACACTACATGGCCCCTTGTAAGTATTCAATAAAGGCTTGGTATTATTATTATTAGGAAGAGTAGTGATGGTTTTTAAACCAGAAGGGCTAAAAAATATGATTTGTTTTAGTAACTTTTGAATATTACAGCAATTGTGTTCTTTCTTCCAGTAGTAATAATAGCTTGCCTTTGGAGACATACTGTAATCATAAGCATAAGAACTGCCCAGGCCCATATCCCAGTTTTGCTACTTAGAGCTAAGTAACTCAGCCAAATAACTTCATCTGTCTTTGCCTCAGTTTTCTCACCTATAAATGGAGATAATAATAGTAACTACTTCATAGAGTTGTTATGAGGATTAACTCAATTTATATGGTACTTAGAACACTCTCTAGCATTTACTAATGCTCAATAAATGTTACCTATTATAGCTTTATGTCTTCTGTGTCATTTAATCTTCTGGAAATGGATAATAAACACCATAATTTCTTTTTTTTAAAAAGATTATTTATTTATTTATTTGACAGACAGAGATCACAAGTAGTCAGAGAGGCAGGCAGAGAGAGTGGAGGAAACAGGCCCCATGTAGAGCAAAGAGCCCGATGCGGGGCTCGATCCCAGGACCCTGGGATCATGACCCGAGCCGAAGGCAGAGGCCTTAACCCACTGAGCCACCCAGGTGCCCCTAAACACCATAATTTCTATAAGCACCATAATTTTTTAGTAGGGTGGGAGGGGCAGAGGGATAGGGATAGAGAATCCTAAGCAGGCTCCATGCCCATTGCAGAGCCTGATGTGGAGCTTGATCTCAAGATCCTGAGTTCATGACCTGAGCCAAAATCAAGAGTTGGCTGTTTAATGACTAAACTACCAAGGCATCTCAAGCACCATAATTTTTATACAGAGTATAAAGGGATGTCACTTTCTTGTTCATTCAGTTCTCTGTCAAATAATTATTGAGCACCAAGGATGTGTCAGATAGTTTTCTAGATACTGGGTATAGAACAGTAAACAAAGCAGACTTATCAAACTTGAATTTTTTATTGTTGCAGCTGTGTGATAGTTGTAAATATCATACCTTACTTTTTTTTTAATTTTTATTTTTTTAAATTAATTTATTTGACTGATAGAGAGATCACAAGTAGGCAGAGGCAGGCGGGGGGGGGGGGGGAAGCAGGCTCCCCCCCGAGCAGAGAGCCCAAACCGGGACTTGATCCCAGGACCCTGAGATCACGACCTGAGCCGAAGGCAGCGGCTTAACCCACTGAGCCACCCAGGTGCCCCCATACCTTACTATTTTGACTAAGACACCTAAAACTGGATTTAGAAAATTAGGTAGTCATTGGTTTTTAAATTTCATTATTCATTTTAATGAAAATTAATTCATATATTTATTTTTAGGGGTATCTAACTACCAAGTTGAAGAAGATATAGGAAAGCTGAAGTCTTGTCTCACTGGCTTCCTTCAGGAATATGGATTATCTGTAATGGTGAAAGATGACTATGTCCATGAATTGTGAGTATTTTTTAGGGCATAGGAGAGAGAATAACTGTCTTGTAAGGCTAATCTAAGTTCATGTCTCTATCTTTTTCTGTAGTTGCCGATATGGAGCTGCTGAGCCACACACCATTGCTGCATTCTTAGGGGGTGAGTTCCATAGAGGCCATAGATGAGAAGACTGGCATCTCTGGTAACACAATATAGTTAGGAAGTTTTGTTTTCTGAGTAGTTTTAACTAGGCAAGTCACTGACGCAGGATATCATGTTGTTTAGATTATTTTACTTGTCTCTCTGCTTTCCATCTCCCACTGCTGTCCATCTTAAAGTGAAGAGTCATTGGTCTTTCTAAAGCACATCTCTGATCATGTCTCTTACTTAACTGACCCTATGTGTTGGCAATATACACAAGCATACCACAGTAATCTTCAGAAAACAAGTCCAGAGTCCTTGATTTGACATTAAAAACACACTGCGTTCTGGTTCCATTTAGCCTTTCTGGCCTTGTTTTTTTTTTTGAGTTATTTCCTTTTCCCGGAGACATGCCTTTTTATTTCCTGCTCCTTCAATCCTTAACCCTTAGGGTCCATTTGCCTTAAATCTCCCTATTTCTTGCTTGTCTAAAATCTACCTGTTCTTCAAGGCCATATGAAAATTAGCATCTCTTTCATAAAAATGCCCTGGAGGCCTGAACTCCAAGGTCAGGGCCAGGGCACCTGGTTTCTGGTGAGGTCTGTCGGTGGCTTGTAGGTGGCTACTCTCTTGCTGTGTGCCATTATATAACCTTGTCTTTGTTCAGGGAGGGGAGGACAGATGGGACACTTACCTGGGCACTAAACCCATCTTGAGGGCCCTATCCCATGACTCTGTTTACCTCCCAAAGACCCCCATACCATCTTCATCTCCAAATACTATCACATTAGGTATTAAGGATTTAACATGAATTTTTAGGACATTCAGTTCAGTCCATAATGTGTTCTGTATTCTATGTGACATTGTTATATTCCATTTCTTTCAGGTCTTTGTTTTAAGTGTTAATCTTCCCTGTGTGAGGCCATTCCTGACTCCCCAGTTTAAAACTGAGTCACTCCTCTTGCACTCATATATATCCCCCTTTCTTGCTTTTTCTCCTTGGCACTTAGAGTCATTTGACTTACTATACATTTTACTTATTTGTAAATTACCTCTCCCTTATTACTAAAAAGTAAGATCCATGAAGGCAAGGATGTATATCTTTCGTTCTTTATCCCTAGTGCCTAGAAGAGTATTTGGTACATAATATAGAGTCTCATATTTTATTGAATCAATGAATGTTTGGGAAAGATGAAGCTTCATATTATAATAGGTGAAGAATTTTTTTCTCTGTAGTTTTTTTGCTTTTTCTACTGTTTGCTTTGATTAGTTACTCAAAACTTGTTACTGTATAAGATTGTTACTGAGTATAGCAGCCTGGTGGTGTTTAATATAGGTTATTTCCAAATTACAGATGTATTTAGAACAAGTATACCATTATCCCTGTTTTATTAAAGTAAAGTAGGCACAAGGTGAAATATAAGGGTGGTCTTTGAGAATCTTTTCTGTCTATATGTATTTTTTTTAAAAACAGTACTATTAACCATACTGCTCTTTTGACTTTACTTAAAATATCATCAACCATTTGAGACCACCATAATACTTCATTCTTTTAAATTGTGGCATAATATCCCAAAGTGTGAATGTATAGGATAACATTTTTAGTTCCTATAATAATATTTATAAAAAAATTGCAGTCCTTGATTTTGATGTGATTCAGTAAGCTATGCCTGTTTTGGCTTATTTTTAAACACTTTTGCTTTTGGAAAGGAAAGGTTTTCTTTACAGAATTGAATATTTTTTATATAACTTGAAATTTACCTTTTTCAGAGAGTTGCTTTTCTCCTTTTTCCTTGCAGGAGCTGCTGCTCAGGAAGTTATCAAAATAATCACTAAACAATTTGTAATTTTTAATAATACTTACATTTATAGTGGCATGTCACAGACTTCAGCAACTTTCCAGTTGTAGAATAAGCACCCTTATGTAGTGTTAATGATTCTGTAATTGCCTTCAGGTTGTGCTCTAGTCTGTAAAATTCTGTTAAGGGAGGATTCTTAAATTGTTTCCTTAATAAACTTTTTTTCTCATTTGTAATAATGTCTTTTCCTTTGTGGGCTAAGGGGAAAGGAAGCAGTCGTTTTCTTAGAGAATAAAAGCTACCCACTTTTAATTGAGTTCATTATTTCTGGCTTGCTAATTCAAGTTTACTTATAAAAATCTCTTGCGGGGTGCCTGGCTGCCTGTCTGTAGAGCATCCAACTCTTGATCTTTGGATTATAGGTTTAAGCCCCACCTTGGGTATAGAGATTACCTAAAAATAAAATCTTAAAAAAATAAAATATTAAAAAAAATCTCTTGGGGCGCCTGGGTGGCTCAGTGGCTCTTAAGCCTCTGCCTTCAGCTGTGGTTGTAATCTCGGGGTCCTGGGATGGAGCCCAGAAGCATCGGGCCCCTCTGCCTGCCTCTCTGCCTACTTGTGATCTCTGTCAAATAAATAAAATCTTTTTTAAAAAAGATCTCATGTTGCATTAGAAACAGCTTAAAATAGAATTTTTTCTTTTGTTACAGTCTTAAATAATGAATTTAAGCCATGCATAGATTTTAGCTATGGACATCTTAGGACCATCACTACTTGAAAAGACAAATATTTGAGTTTTTTAAAAAAGATTTTTATTTATTTATTTGACACACACAGTGAGAGAGGGAACACAAACAGGGGGAGTAGGAGAGGGAGAAACAGGCCTCCCACTTCCCGCTGAGCAGGCCCCCCATGCGGGGGCGGGGAGGAGGGGAGTTGTGCGGCTCAAACCCAGAACCCTGGGATCATGATCAGAGCCGAAGGCAGACAGAGGCCCAACGACTGAGCCACCCAGGCGCCCCCAATGTTTCAGTTTTTTTTTTTTTTAAGATTTTATTTATTTATTTGATAGACAGAAATCACAAGTAGGCAGAGAGGCAGAGAGAGAGGAGGAAGCAGGCTGTCCGCAGAGCAGAGAGCCCGATGCGGGGCTCGATCCCACGACCCTGGGATCATGACCTGAGCCGAAGGCAGCGGCCTTAACCCACTGAGCCACCCAGGTGCCCCCCCAATGTTTCAGTTTTATTAGAAAGCAAGGATAGGAAGCTTGAGAGAGGAGTAAGGCCAGGCTTGGTGCTCAGATGGCCTCTTAACCCATGCTGTGCCCTGTGGCCACAGTCCCCAAACCAGCCTCATCCACCCAGAGCCCGCTCTGCTGACTCCCTGTTGCCATAGCCCCGCTTTGCAAAGCAAGCCCTAAAAACTGCGGGCAATGAGGTCATTGGATTTCCCGTTTACATTGTGATTTTCCACCCCTAAAAGACACTGCATCCACCCTCTTCACACCCGGGACCCGCCTTGGAAACATCAGGGAGCGGCGGTCCGCAGCGGAACACCAGTTCCGGCGAGGTGGGGGTGGCAGGAAGTCCCGCCCCACGGAAGTGGGTCGGTCCTGTTGGGCGGGAAACCGAGTCGAGCGTCGTCGTAGTCTGGCGGCGAGGGAGAAAAGGCGGAAACACGCGCGCTGCGACTTGAGGGTAAAAGGTCACGGCCTCTGCCCCCTGAGCGTTCGGATCCCATACGGGTACCGCCCCGGAACCAACCTGTGGCCTCCTGTGGAAGTTGGGCTGCCACAGGTAGGCCCGGGTCAGCCCTCACAGTGGCTGGGATGCCGGACGCCCGGCTGTTACCCTTCCCGCTGGCTTGAGGGGGTGGATTGAGCTGGCGGGAACGCGTCTTCGTGAGGAGCAGCAGACCCCGGCTGCAGTCCCCACAGCACCTGGTGGCAGAGAGAGAATTGTCACTACCATGTAGTCCGGCGTGTGGAGCCCACAGAAGTTTCCAACCCTGATTGTGCATGAGAATCCCCGGGCCTCTCGCGGCTTGATTCTGGTGTTTGGGAGGGGTGGGCAGCCAGGGGTGGGGCCCTTTATCAGACGGGGAGCCAGGCCTTGTGGGCTGCAGCACTTGAGGGGCGCCCCCTCGCTGCTGGTGAATCGCCGGGATCCGGCGGGACTCGCGCCTTTAACCAGCATCCCGTCCTTGGCAGGAGCTGGAGAGCCCTGATCTGAGAAGAGAGGGCCTGGGGAAGACCTTTGTTCTTCAAAAGGCCATCTCCCAGCTCTTTAGGTGAGCCGGGCCTTGGTGTCAATGAGTGCAAACTGGGGAAGTGGGGTGGAGGTAGCCCTTCTTCCTTGGAAAGATCAGGCATCGCCCACCTGTGCAAACCGGGAAGAGGTGATGCGGATTGAGGCGAAATAGCTGTTCTGGTCTACTGAGTCTGGCAATGTACATGTAGTGTGAACTCACTCCTGGTAGCCTCAGCTCGCTTTCTGCACCTGTTATTTCTCAATCTATTTAAACTACTGTAACAGCTAATTTATTTGCATTCTGTGCCTTTCTCCCGATCTTCTCCTATTGTAAAGTTTTCCACAGTGTATGAATCCAAGCTGGATCATCCTGATAGTGCCCTCTAAGGATTGTTCTAAAAACTAAAAAGATAGTATTTATAAGGTTTACAGAATGCAGCACTTGTCTATGATAGGACTTAAATGTTAGACGCTTTTTATTATTAAAAAAAATTGTAAAAATACGGGCGCCTGGATGGCTCAGTGGGTTAAAGCCTCTGCCTTCCGTTCAGGTCATGATCCGGGGGTCCTGGGATCGAGCCCTGAGTTGGGCTCTTTGCTGGGTGGGGAGCCTGCTTCCCCCTCTATCTCTCTGCCTCCCTCTCTGCCTACTTGTGATCTCTGTCTGTCAAATAAATAAATAAAATCTTGTAAAAATAGAGGGGCGCCTGGGTGGCTCAGCAGGTTAAAGCCTCTGCCTTCCGCTCGGGTCATGATTCCAGGGTCCTGGGATTGAGCCCCACATCGGGCTCTCTGCTCGGCAGGGAGCCTGCTTCCTCCTCTCTCTCTGCCTGCTTCTCTGCCTACTGTGATCTCTGTCTGTCAAATAAATAAATAAAAATTTAAAAAAGTTTTAAAAAATTGTAAAAATAGAAAAAAGTGGTATAAGACACCATACATAGAACTACCAGCTAAAGACGAGTGTTAATATGTTATTTTCTATGTAGTTTTATTTTATGTTTGCCTCTACATAATGGGGATCATGCTGTAGATAAAAGTTTGAGTCTTGTACTTTTAGATTAATTGTAGCATAAGCATTTTGCCTTGTTATTAAACATGTCAAGTAAATATCAGTATTCTTGTAATAGTATCCTTTGAATGTACCATAATGTACCTAACCATTCTTTTTTAGATTTTATTTATTTATTTAACAGAGCTAGAGAGAGAGCACAAGCAGAAAGAGCCCCAGGGAGAGGGAGAAGCAGGCTCTCCGTGAAACAGGGAGCCGGATGAAGGGCTCGATCCCAGGAACCTAGGATCATGACCCGAGCCGAAAGCAGCTGCTTAACTTACTGAGCCCCCCAGATACTCCCCAACTATTCTTTTTTTTTTTTTTTAAGATTTTATTTATTTATTTATTTGACAGAAAGAGATCACAAGTAGGCAGAGAGGCACGCAGAGAGAGAGGAAGGGAAGCAGGCTCCTCACTAAGCAGAGAGCCCGATGCGGGGCTTGATCCCAGGACCCTGGGATCATGACCCGAGCCGAAGGCAGAGGCCTTAACCCACTGAGCCACCCAGGCGCCCCCCCAACTATTCTTTTAATGGAATATCTAAGTTTTTTAAAAAAGGGCAAAACTGTATATATTTATATATTACCTTATAAAAGATTCTCGCATTTATTATTTTTTTGGTTAGGAATTTTATTTCCATTCCGGGAATGAGAAAAATATAGAAAGGATAAGTAGCTATCTCCCTTTAACCATATAGTGTTAAGTATGTAAGAATTCTAGAGTTCTGTGAGTCTTTTTTTTTTTTTTTTAAGATTTTATTTATTTGACAGATAGAAATCACAAGTATGCAGAGAGGCAGGCACAGAGAGAAAGGGAGGCAGGCTCCCTGCTGAGCAGAGAGCCTGATGCGGGGCTCGATCCCAGGACCCTGGGATCATGACCTGAGCCAAAGGCAGAGGCTTTAACCCACTGAGCCACCCAGGCACCCCATGAGTTCTGTGAGTCTTGATGACTCTAAGAAGTTAATCGGACTCTGACAGATTTTTTTTTTCAATTTAGTATATGAGATGCCATATCAGGGTTGCTGGTTATTTTAAAAATTCTTCTAACAAGTGATATATAAACAAAATTTTTAGCTTAACAGTAGGATACTGTGTTGAAAATAAATTGTTAGAAAAATATATTTTTTAAAGATTTCTTATTTATTCAAGAGAGACGGAGAGAGAGAGCATGAAAAGAGGGAGGGTCAGAGGGAGAAGCAGACTCCCCGCTGAGCAGGGAACCTGATGTGGGACTTGATCTCAGGACTCCAGGATCATGACCTGAGCCAAAGGCAGTCGCTTAACCAACTGAGCCACCTAGGGATCTAAAAAATAAAATTTTAATATTAAACTTAGCTTGTGTAGAGAAATAGAGTTCTTTTTTTTTTTTTTTTAAGATTTTTATTTATTTATTTGACAGAGATCACAAGTAGGCAGAGAGGCAGGCAGAGAGGGCCCGGGGAAGCAGGCTCCCTGCTGAGCAGAGAGCCCATTGCGGGACTCTATCCCAGGACCCCGAGACCACGACCTGAGCCAAAGGTAGAGGCCCAACCCACTGAGCCACCCAGGCGTCCCCAGAAACGGAGTTCTTAAGTGTGTGTGTGTGTGTTTTAAATTTTTGATTCATGGAGGGGTGACTGATCAGAAATGATGGGATGACAATTTATAGGAAAGAAAATAAGGAAGGAGTACCAGAAGAGGATAAGTTAGATTCAGTTAACCAGCCATTTTTATTTTTATTTTTATTTTTTTTTAAAGATTTTATTTATTTATTTGTTAGAGAGAGAGAGTGAGAGCACAGGCAGATAGAGAGGCAGGCAGAGGCAGAGGGAGAAGCAGGCTCCCTGCCGAGCAAGGAGCCCGATGTGGGACTCGATCCCAGGATGCTGGGATCATGACCTGAGCCGAAGGCAGCTGCTTAACCAACTGAGCCACCCAGGCGTCCCTAACCAGCCATTTTTATGTTTATTTAATAAAATGTATTGAATGCCTGTAGTACTTAAGAATGCACATGCTTTATGTATGTTTTCAAATTTAATTCTTGTAACAACTTTTTTTCTTTAAATATTTTTTTTATTTATTTCTTTGTCAGAGAGATAGAGAGAGAACAGGCAGGCAGAGTGGCAGGCAGAGGCAGAGGGAGAAGCAGGCTCTCTGCGGAGCAAGGAGCCCGATGTGGGACTCGATCCCAGGACGCTGGAATCATGACCTGAGCCGAAGGCAGCCACTTAACCGACTGAACCACCCAGGCATCCCTCTTGTAACAACTTTTTAAAGTAGGAATTTCCTATTTTGCAGATGAGGAAACTGAGCCTCTGAGAACTTAAGTACAACCTTTATCACATATTTAATAAGCTGTAAATTCAGTCCCTGCTCTCTGGCTTCTGGAAAGTGTTTTTTCCCTACTCCTCTGCATTTATAATTCTGTAATTCTCAAACATTGATTTAAATTAAGAGAATGCTTTTATCTTATAGGTGAAATATAAGGAAAAAGAATACAGATAAGCATGGCAAGTGAGGACACAAAGAAGATACAAGGTGAGAAATTAATGGATTATTTATTTGGAATTAATTTTATAATCTATTTGTGGATACACTGCAGATTATCTGACAGGATCCAGGAAATGAAAGAATTATTTAGCAATTTACATACGTATTTATTGTGCCTGCTACACTGTTTTCAGGACACTGACATTCTAATGGATAAAGGCATGCTGATAATTAGAATACCATATGATAGCTGATTTAATAGAGATATATACAAGAACAGTGGGAACCTGAGAGAACCACCACCAAAATATATATGGAGGTACAGGTTTCAGAGTTGTCCTTAGAAAGATAGAAATTATATCCATGGCCATGGAGAAGATTCACCAGAGAGGAAATATTTAAAAAGAAAAAAAAAAAAAAAAAAAGGTTGGGGAATGGTGTTCCTTAATGCACACCGTCATTCCTCATGCACATTGAGGAAGAGGGTCCTCAAAGACAAAAACATTTCAGAAAGGTGAATGGAAAGTCAGGACTATGGAATTTTGGAAACCAGCCTTATAAGAATACTTCATGAGAAAGATTGCTTGAGCTCATCAGTGTCAAACGTCCACAGATTATGCCTGAGTTATCCACTATATCATTTGTTTTACTAACAGTAAATTTAATACATTTCAGCCAGGTTGCACTATATTGACTTTTGGGTGGGAAATAAGGATTTGGAAACTGTATGAATACCTAACCTAATTCTTCTTAAAAGCTTGACTGAAGATATATGGTAATAGGTAGAGGGAGATTGTAATGTTAAGGGAGCCTTGTAAGGGGAGTAGAGACAAGAGAATATGTGAAGAGGGAATGAAGATTCTGGAGAGGGAGAGGTTGAAGAAAACTCAAAAGAGACGGGGGATAATTGTAGATGCCCCTCTCACACCCTTTATTACACTATGGGAATTACTCACATCTTTCTCTCCATCACCAGATTTTGAATTCCTTGAAATCAAAATCTCCATCTAGTACAGAGTAGATGCATAGTAGACAGACAATAAGTATTTGTTAAATGAATAAATGAATATATTTTTAAGGAATTCATGGAACTGTAATGGTGCCATTTGAGTTGCGTGTGAGAGAAATCAACTCCAACTAGTACAAGCAAGAAAGGAAATATTTCAGTTCATACCACTGGGAAACTCAGAATTTTGAGGAAAAGTTCTTCAAAGAAAGCACAAAAAGAAGGAGGGAAGTCATTTTGGGCAGGGAAAAAACCCCACCAAAGTGTGCCAGCTGTAGTCGCAGTAGGGTCCCACAACACAGGTGAATGGATTAACCAGGAACACGAAGGGTGCTAAGATACCTATTCTGATATTGTAGAGGAAGAGATAAGCAGGAGTGTGGCTATAAATATTTTGTGGGAATTCTGTGTTGTGGAAAGTGGATAATTGTGTGAGGCCTAACATCTGTGTCTTTCAGGATTTATCTTGGCATTCATAACCTGCTTTGCCCAGAGAGCAAGGCAAGCCAGAGATGTCAGATAATTAATAGCCCTTTCCCTGGGAGCAGCCTTGAACGAATGACTGATTGGAGTTGATTCTTCACTGATGGTTGGGATGACTCTGAGACACGTGGTTCCACCCTGGCTCCCAGAGTTCCCTTGTGCAGTGAAGCTCCAGTTATCCTTAATAATAACTTGCTTCTGTCTGCCTTCCTGTCTTCTCACTTTCTCAAAAAGTACTTAACACTCAAATCCTTGTCTCTTGGTTCTATTTCTGGGGAAACCCAATTAAAACAAAGTGGAAGAGAAGGAGATGTGGGGCAGGGGTTGGAGGTTTAATGATAGCTGAAGATTTGGAATAGCCACTAAGGAAAATGGCAGAGGAAGCAGAAGGGTGTGTGAGAGAGAGATCTGACCATGGATGGCATTGCAGAGTAGATATGAGGGTCATAACTTGGAATGCATACCAAATATTTGTAATGGCATCGTTCCTTGATTTTTTTTTCCTCTAGTAATGCCCAGATTTGAGTTGAAAGAGCAGAGAAAGCAAAATGTTTTTGAGTCATGGTTAGGATTATAGGACACGTTTAGTAGAAGGATGGGATCAAAGTAATCTTAGTGAGATATGGTTGAGGTGACGAATTATGGGATCTAGGATTAATAGGGAAGGAAATAAAACTGGAAGCCTCAGTGAACAACAGGAGTAAAGGGATTAGAGATCTTAGGGGTCAAGGAGTAACATAGAATAAGGAAATAAGAGTAAGACAGTTGAAAGAATTAGGGATAATATTCCCAACGTAAAATGACAGACTTGAAAGTATTACTCATAGACCTGTTATGACTAATGGAAGGAGTCCAAAGTTTGGCCTTGGAAGTGAGTAGCCAAATTTATATACAGTCTGAGATTTAGAAAAGAGAGACTATCTTTTTTCCAGTATCCATATCAGTCATCCAAAAGAACTGAGATTGGGGTTACTTTGGACATTTGGACAACTGCAAGGCATACCAGTAATTTGATTTTTTTCAAAGATTTTATTTATTTATTTGACAGACAGAGATCACAAGTAGGCAGAGAGGCAGAGAGAGGAGGAAGCAGGCTCCCTGCTGAGCAGAGAGCCTGATGTGGGGCTCAATCCCAGGACCCTGGGATCATGACCAGGCTTTAACCCACTGAGCCACCCAGGTGCCCCAGTAATTTGATTTTTATGTATAGACTAGCTTTATTAAAATATAGCTAACATACCACACAGTTCACCCATTTAAAGTATACAATTTAGTTGTTTTTAATATATTCACAGTGTTGTACAACCATCATCACAATCAATTTTAGTTCATTTTTAACCCCCCCCAAAGAAACCCTTGTACCCCCCCAAAAAAGAAAGAAAGAAACTCTGTACCCTTTAGCAATCACACCCCCTCCCCAACTGTAGGCAACTGCTAGTCTATTTTCTGTCTCTAGACTTGCCTATTCTTGATGTATAAATTGAATCATACAATATGTGGGCTTTTGTGGCTGGCTTCTTTCACATAGCATAGTATATTCAAGGATTATTCAAGTTTTATCAGTATCTTCATTCCTTTTTATTGCCAAATAATATTCCATTGAATGGATATATCATATTTTGTTTATCCATTCGAGATATGATAGAAATTTCGGTTTCTGCTGTTGAGCAGTTATGAGTAATGTTGTTGTGAACATCCATGTGCACGTTTTTGTGTGACATGTTTTCATTTCTTTTGGTTATATATCTAGAGTTAGCCTTGTTGAGTCTGTGGTAAATTCATATTTAATCTTTTGAGTAACTGCTACACTTTTCACCAAAGTGGCTGTACCATTTACATTCCTACGGTAATGTATAAGGGCTCCAGTTTCTTCAAATATGAACATGTGTCATAATCTGTCTTTTTGATTATAGCCATCCAAATGAATGTGAAATTGTATTTTTTAACTATTTTTTTAAAGATTTTTAAAGATTTTATTTATTTGAGAGAAAGGGAGAGAAAGAACGAGAGGGGGAGAAGGGTCAGAGGGAGAAGCCGACTCCCTGCCGAGCTGGGAGCGTGATGCGGGACTCAATCCAGGGACTCTTGGATCATAACCTGAGACCAAGGCCTGGGACTCTAGGATCATGACCTGAGCCCAGTGCAGTCCCTTTACCAACAGATGCCCCTGTGAAATGGTATTTAATTGTGGTTTTGGTTTGCATTTCCCTAATGACTAATGATGTTGAGCATCTTTTCATATACTAATTGACCATTTGTGTATCTTTTTTGGAGAAATGTCTATTCTATGCTTTTTACTTAGATTATCTTTTTATTATTGAGTTCTAAGAGTTCTTTGTATATTCTGAACACAAGCCCCTTATCAGATATATGATTTATAGATCTATTCTTCCCTTCTGTGAATTGTCTTTTCTTGATATCTTTTAAAGCTCAAAAAATTTCAATTTTTAGGTCCAGTTTATCCAATTTTCTTTTATAACATGCTTTTGTATTGTATATACTTGAGTTTTTGTTTTATTTTATTCAGGAAGTATTAAAGGAACTAGGTTGCATAGGCTAGAGACGATAAAACTGAATTGTAGACATCGTTAGGTGCTGCAATCTCTTTTGAGTCAATTTTTGTATATGGTTTGATTTAAGTTTGGTTATGTTTTTGAATGTGGGTATCTAGTTGCTACAGTACCATTTGTTGGAAAGATTATCCTTTCTTCTCTTGCACTGCCTTTGTGCCTTTGTAAAAAATAAACCTGTTGGGATTATATTGAATGTGTAGATCAAGTTGGGGAAATTGACGTTTTAACAATATTTAGTCCTTCAACCCATTGAAAAAAATATTTTATTCCCTTTATTTCAATCTTCTTTAATATGTCTCAGCAGTATTTTTTAGGTTTTCGTAGACATGTTGTTTACATCTTTTGTCAGATTTATCCCTACGTATATCATATTTTTGATACTATTATAAGCAGCATTGTTTTTTTTTTTTTTTAAAGTAGGCTCCATGCCCAAAGCAGAGCCCAGTGCAAGGCTCTAACTCATGACTGTCAGATCATGACCTGAGCCAAGATCAAGAGTTGGATGCTCAACTGACTGAGTCACCCAGACTCTCCATAAATGGCATTATTTTTCAACTTCAATTTTTAATTACTTATTGCTAGTATATATAGACATATAATTGATTTCTGTATGTTAAATCAAAATTCTGAAATCTTACTTTATTCAGTAGCTCTTTTATAGATTCCATCAGATTATCTATATAGAAGATCATGTTATACATGAAGACAGATAGTTTCACTACTTCCTTCCTAATTTGAATGTCTTTTGTTTCTTTTTCTCACCTGATGGCACTGGCTACATTCTCTAGTACAATGTTAAATGGAATGTTAAATAGGATGACATTGGCTAGACTCCCCTGTACAATGTTAAACATCTCTGTCTTATTCCTGATCTCAGGGATAAGAATTCAGTCTTTCTCTGTTAAGTATTATGTTTAATGTAGGGGTTTTCTTTCTTTTTTCCTTTTTTTGTAGATATACTTTTTTAGGTTGAGAAGGTTTTCTTCTATTCCAAGTTTGCTGCAGTTTTTTTTTTTATCATAAATGAATGTTGAATTTTATCAAATGCTTTATTTGCATCTTTTGAGATGACCATATGGTTTTCCATGTTGGTTTGTCATATTAGGTCAATTGATTTTTCATATCTTTTATTTATTTATTTATTTATTTAAAGATTTTATTTATTTATTAGTTAGAGAGAGCGAGCACAGGCAGACAGAGAGGCAGGCAGAGGCAGAGGGAGAAGCAGGCTCCCTGCCGAGCAAGGAGCCCGATGTGGGACTCGATCCCAGGACGCTGGGATCATGACCCGAGCTGAAGGCAGCCGCTTAACCAACTGAGCCACCCAGGCGTCCCGATTTTTCATATCTTAAGTCAACCCTGAATTCTTTTTTTTTTTTTTAAAGATTTATTTATTTGACAGAGATCACAAGTGGGCAGAGAGGCAGGCAGAGAGAGAGGAAGGGAAGCAGGCTCCCCGCTGTGCAGAGAGCCCCATGTGGGGCTCGATCCCAGGACCCTGAGACTATGACCTGAGCCGAAGGCAGAGGCTTTAATCCACTGAGCCACCCAGGTGCCCCCCAACCCTGAATTCTTAGGATAAACCCTCTTGGTCATGATGTATTGTTATTTTAATATATTTTTAGGTTCAGTTTGCTAAAATTGTTTGGATTTTTTACATGAATGTTCATGAGGGATATTGGTCTCTAGTTGTCTTTTTTTTCTTTCTAATGGCTTTGGTTTTGGTATCAGGGTAATGCTGGCCTCATAGAATAAGTTGGGAGGTATTACTTCTCTCCAAATGTTTGGAAAAGTTTGTGTAGAATTGGTATTACTTCTTCCTTAAACATTTGGAAGAGTTTACAAATGAAGCTATCTGAACCTGGAGTTTTCTTTATAAAATGTTTTTAAAGTATGATTTCAATTTCTTTCATAGATATAGGACTATTTAGGTTATTTTCTTCTTGGGTGAGTTTCGATAGTTTGTCTCTCTCTCTCTCTTTTTTAAAAAGATTTAATTTATTTGAGGGGCACCTGGGTGGCTCAGTGGGTTAAAGCCTCTGCCTTTGGTTCAGGTCATGATCCCAGGGTCGTGGGATTGAGCCCCGCATCGGTCTCTCTGCTCAGTGGGGAGCCTGCTTCCTCCTCTCTCTCTGCCTGCCTCTCTGCCTACTTGTGATCTCTGTCTGTCAAATAAATAAATAAAATCTTAAAAAAAAAGATTTAATTTATTTGAGAGAGTGTGTGTGCGTCCATGAGCAGGGATGGGGCGGAGCGGGGGCAGGAAGAGAAGCAAACTTCCCAGGGAGCAGGTAGACCTCACACAAGACACAGGACTCAGTCTCAGGACCCTGGGATCCTGACCTGAACAAAAGGCAGAGGCTTATCAAAAGAAATGAAATCTTGCCATTTGCAACGGCGTGAATGGAACTAGAGGGTATTTCGCTGAGTGAAATAAGTCAATCAGAGAAAGACAATTATATGATCTCCCTGATATGAGGAATTTGAGATGCAGAGTGGGGAGTTTGGGGGGTAGGGAAGGAAAAAATGAAACAAGATGGGATTGGGAGGGAGACAATCCATAAGAGACTCTTAATCTCACAAAACAAATTGAGGGTTGCTGGGGGAGGGGGTGTGTGGAGTGGGTGGTTGGGTTATGGACATTGGGAGGGTATGTGATATGGTAAGTGCTGTGAAGTGTGTAAGCCTGACGATCACAGACCTGTACACCTGGGGCAAATAATACATTATATGTTAATAAAAATAATTAATAATTTTTTAAAAAGGCAGAGGCTTAACCAACTGAATCACCCAGGTGCCCAGTTTGTGTCTTTCTTTGTTTTATTTTTTTTCAGATTTTATTTGACAGAGATCACAAGTAGGCAGAGAGGCAGGCAGAGAGAGGAGGAAGCAGGCTTCCCTGCTGAGCAGAGAGCCTGATGGGGGGCTCTATCCCAGGACCCTGAGATCACGACCCGAGCCGAAGGCAGAGGCTTTAACCCACTGAACCACCCAGGCACCCCAAGTTTATGTCTTTCTTAATGATTTTATTTATTTATTTTTTTAATGATTTTATTTTTTAAAGTAATCTCTGCACCCAATGTGGGGCTTGAATTTACAGTTCCAAGATCAAAAGTTGTATGCTTCACTGACTGAGCCAGCCAGGTACCCCTAATTTGTGTTTTTCAAGCAATTTGTCCATTTCACCTGCCATTGAATCTATGGATAAGAAGTTGTGCATAACTATTATTTATCTTTTGAATATAAATAGAATCTATGATGATGCCATTTCTCATTCTGGTATTGGTATTTTGTGTCTTTGCTCCTTTTTCCTCATCAGCTTGTCTAGAGATTTATCAGTTTTATTGATCTTCTCAAAGAACCAGTTCTATTGTTTTTCTGCTTTTAGTCTCATTGATTATTAGCTTTGATCTTTATTTCCTTCCTTCTACTTACTTTGGGTTTAATTTACTGTTTTTATAGTTTCTTTCTTTTTCAAAAAAGATTTTATTTCTTTCTTTGAGAGAGAGAGACAGTGAGAGAGAGCATGAGAGGGGAGAAGGTCAGAGGGAGAAGCAGACTCCCCTCGGAGCTGGGAGGCCGATGTGGGACTTGATCCCCGGACCCCAGGATCATGACCTGAGCTGAAGGCAATTGCTTAACCAACTGAGCCACCCAGGTGCCCTGTTTTTATAGTTTCTTAAGATGGAAGCTGAGGTCATTAATTTGAGACCTCTCTTCTTTTCTTTCTTTCTTGTTGTTATTGTTTTTTTAAGATTTTATTTATTTATTTGACAGAGAGAACACAAGCAGCGGGGATGGGGTAGTGGAGTGGCAGAGGGAGAGGAAGAGGCAGTCTCCCCAAAGAGCAGGGAGCCTGATGCGGGACTTGATCCGAGGACCTGGGATCATGATCTGATCTGAAGGCAGATACTTAACCAACTGAGCCACCAAGGCGCCTCAAGACCTTTCTTTTTTTTATAATAGAAGCATTTAGTATTGTAAATTTCCTCCCAAATACTATTTTGGTAGCATCCCACAAGTTATAATGTGTTATGTTTTTGTTTTCATTCAGTTAATTTCTGAATGGCAGATGTTTAAACTAGTGTAGCTTTATTTAAAGAAAATAATATTTGAATTTTCTATTCTTATATTTCATATATAAGGGGAAAATCTAATAATTATAAAAAGTTCATTTTAAGTTCTTTTATTTAAGGAACACTTTTATATATCTTTACAGTTTGATAGACTGTAAAAGGAATATATACTTATTTTAAAAATGAACATTACAGGGGCGCCTGGGTGGCTCAGTGGGTTAAAGCCTCTGCCTTTGGCTCAGGTCATGATCCCAGGGTCCTGGAATCGAGCCCCGCATGGCGCTCTCTGCTCAGCAGGGAACGTGTTTTCCTCTCTCTCTCTCTCTGCCTGCCTCTCTGCCTACTTGTGATCTCTGTCAAATAAATAAATAAAATCTTTAAAAAAAAAAATAAAAATGAACATTACAAAGATACATTTAGAAAGTGAAAATTAAATGGTTAGTTTTTGAAAGGAAACACTTGATTTAAAAAAAAACAAAATTTTTGTTCTTCAGAAATGAAGACTGACCTGAACTTATTATTGGAGTGCTTGAAGTATCAAATGGACAACCCTTTCTCACAAAAGGAAGCTTTGGTTACTATTTATTCAATTTGTCAACAAAACAGTAAGACATGATAGTGAATTTTTATCTGTGATTCTAGTTCTTTAATATTGTGATAAATATGCATAGTTATTTCTTTTTAACTCAGTTACTCTACGTGCTTTGTTACTCTATTTATGTGAATTATTTTCTCCTTAAAAGATAATATCATTTATGTTTTGTTTTGTCTGCACACCCTATAGGTAATGCAGGTGTTTATTTTCGGGAAATTGGTGGTTTGATGTTTGTAAAAAATCTTGCAAAGTCAAGTAAACATAGCATGGTAAAAGAAGCAGCCTTATACACATTAGGAGCTGTTGCAGAACAAAATGGTAAAATATGAAAACTTTTTTTCAGTATCCTTCAAGCATTGTGCTATATTTTAACAAACCAATAAAAAGTAATTTTAGAATTAAGTTGTTTTTTTACATGTCTGGATAGTTTTATCCAGGTATTTTATTTTTTTAAATTCATGCATGTCAATTATTAACTAATGAAGAAACCAGTAAAATATGACAACTGTTTCGAAGGCAATGACAAAAAAACAACATAGGCCTTTGGCAATGCTGAAATAGATTTATAAGTAGGCACATACCTGGTTAGTATCTGCAGGGCAACAGTGATTTGCATTCTACTGGCCGAAATGTTTTGTATTTCTGCGGTCAAGAATAACCTGGGGCACCTGGGTAGTGCAGTTGGTTAAATGTCTGACTCTTGGTTTCGGCTTGGGTTGTGATCTCAGGGTTGTGAGATTGAGCCCTATGTGGGGCTGCGTGTGAGATTCTCTCTCCCTCTTCCTCTATCCCTCCTGTTCATGCATGCATATGCATGCTCTCGCTCTCTCTCTCTCAAAATAAATAAATAAATAAATAAATAAATAAATAAAATTTTAAAAGGGAGACTTCTATTAACATCAGTTTTCTACAATTTATAGAGATGTAGAATAGCCCAAAGACAGTGAAAGACAGGGATAATCTAGAAGGGTTTGCTAGGTGGGACATTCAGTAATCATTTCAAAATCTTTCACAATTTTTTTTTGTCATTAGTTGGAAACATTTTGTTCACTTTTCTTCTCCTGTGCATATCTTTTTTTGTCATGCGAAAGTTCTTTATTTTTTTTTAATATTTTATTTATTTATTTGACAGACAGAGATCACAAGTGGGCAGAGAGGCAGGTAGAGAGAGAGGAAGGGAAGCAGGCTCCCTGCAGAGCAGGGAGCCCAGTGCGGGGGCTCGATCCCAGGACTCTGGGATCAGGACCTGAGCCGAAGGCAGAGGCTTTAACCCACTGAGCCACCCAGGCGCCCTGAAAGTTCTTTATTTTTACAAAAATAAAATTCATCATTCTTTCCCCTTTTTCCCTCTGGATTTTGAGTCATAGGAAAGTTTTCCATACTCTGAGATTCTAGGGGAAGCCACCCACATTGACTTTTAGTACTGGTATGATTTTATTTTTTACTTTTATATTTTCCAGTTTCTTCTTTCTGTGGCAGTTCAGCTATTCTAACACGTCTTATTAAAAAGATCTTTTTCGGTGGGACGCCTGGGTGGCTCAGTTGGTTAAGCGGCTGCCTTCGGCTCAGGTCATGATCCCAGCGTCCTGGGATCGAGTCCCACATCGGGCTCCTTGCTCAGCAGTGAGCCTGCTTCTCCATCTGCCTCTGCCTGTGCTCACTCCTGCACTCTCTCTCTATCTGATAAATAAATAAAATCTTAAAAAAAAAAAAAAAGAAAAAAAGATCTTTTTCACATTGATTTGAGATGCTATTCGTGCTACATGAATTTGCATAGGCAGTGGGTTTATCTCTGTTTTTTCTATTAAGTTTGTTCTCTATATATCTAGGTACTTGAATCAAAAGACGAAGATAACCTAAAACATCTTGTATATGGATAAATATACTCTGGGTATAGAAGTTCATGTTGGTAAAAACATTTTCCTGTAATATACCCAAAATGAAGTTGAATCCAAAGTATTGTTTTGTCAAACAACTTTCTATTCTTAAATTTTCATTCTTTTTTTTTTTAAATGTGGGGCTTGAACGCATGACCCTGAGATAAAGACCTTCGCTGAAATCAAAGAGTCAAATGCTTAGCCTATTGAACCACCCAGATGCCCCTTAAATTATCATCCATACATATTTCTTCATCATTTGGTAGGAACCAAGTTGTATGCTAGTCTTTGGGATAAATGAGACACTGTCTTTGCCTTTGAGAGAAAGTCTAATTACTGTTCTAAATACTGGATAAAATACAAATTATATCTCTGTGTTCAAATTATTTTTTTAAAGGTTTTATTTTTTAAGTCTTTTTTTATTTTTTTAGTAATCTTTATACCCAATGTAGGGCTCAAACTCATCACCCCTAAGATCAAGAGTTGCATGCTCTTCCAATTGAGTGACCCAGGTGCCCTCTCAAATTATTTTTTAAAA